>JAQIXX010005544.1:0-13790 GCA_034700605.1 Willowsia nigromaculata | reverse complement strand
TAGTCTCTTTTCACGTTTTCTAGAACTACGTTTCCATAATCTCGTAACTTTACGAGATCTCATTCATTTTGTATGAATCTTTTTAGAAAAAAATGTAAACTTTAAAGTGAAATATAATTCGAGAAAGAGCTTACAGTGGAAACATGAAATGTTGCAGAATGTTTTCAACTTTTTCTTTGGTACTTGATGAATACTTTTCATAAACGTTGTATTGCAGCATGTGGTACATATTTCTGGTAAAATATTCATTAAACGTTTATGATAAGAAATTGTATGACGTTACTGCGATTTGAAAAAATGAATGATCGCTTATGACTCAAAACATTTTGCTTGCTGATTTTGTCAGAAATAGAGACTTGAATAATACTCATGCAAAAGGAATTTTTGGCGACGAAGAATTATGTAGGTATCCAATAGGAAAATATTTTTGATGCATTTTGCAAACTTTGTTTTCATTCGTGTTTATAAAATTTTTATTTCATGTTATTGTTTCGTGCATGAGTATTGCATACCCCGACAAGGTATGCGCCGAAAATGACATGCGCCGAAAATTGCCTGCGTCAAAAATTTTTGCGTCGAAAGTGTCCTGCGCCCAAAATGTGCTGCGTCAAAAATGCTTGCGCCGAAACTGCCATGCGCCCAAAATGTACAGTGCGCCGAAAATGTCTGCGTCAAAAAGGCCTAGACCCATACACACATATATTGTTGTGCATGCGACCCTTCTCAGTAAATTGATTGAGGGGGCGTCTATTAGGAGGGGAGGCGCGTAATAAAGGAAGGCGTCTATTTACTCCGTCAACTTTTTAGTCCGTAGACGCCGGGGCGTCTATTAAAGGGGGCGCGTAAATCCGAAGAGGCGTCTATTTCAGATTTTACGGTATATTAACGTGATTTGCTTTGATGAACTTTTATATATCATTTGACGTAGTAGTGTTTGCGTTATTTATAATATAAGTAGTTTGGATTCACCAAGTTTAACTCTTCAGTTCTATTTTTCTTATCGACCAAAAAATTGACAATATTGCACAGAAATATTTTTAAAAATAGCTTTTCTGCTGTTATAATTTCAAAATACATTTTTGGAGGCGTGCTAAAGTTTAATTTAGCATATACTAACCGATTCATTTTGAACACAAAAATAATAATAATAATCTGTTCTCCAAATGTCTTCTTGTAGAGCAAAGTACTGTCAGCATTACAATTATTACCAACTTAGTCGTCCAAAGTAAGCTAGATGTTCTTATCATGTTTGATATAGATTATCGGTCGTTTCTCTCTCTGGTCTGGTTATTTTGGAATCAGTACTGAAGTATTCATTCGATATTTGGGGTTACTGACAAGACCATCAGCCGAATTTACGTCTACGTAAGTGTTTAGGAAAGCAAAGCTTTATTTTAGTTACTACAATGTATGAAGAAATGAAATGCCGCGTATTTGCACAAAAGTCTCAACAGTGAAATAATAAACGCCGACGATATAAAAATGATATAACAATATGCTTACTTTATTGCGTTTTATTTACTCATTCATCTAATTTCATTGACATTATACATTGTATTGTGAATTATTCATATGTAATGCCACGGAAAGTATACGCATTTATTAAAAATGTTTTGGAGATATCAAATTCCTCCTCTTTCATCCTCTCGTGTTACTGTGATAAGTGCTTGTTTTATTTTTGTGTTGAAACACATTTATTTTTTAACCAAATGTGCGCTAGAATTTAATTGGAGATATTATATGTGTTATGTCTTCATAAATATGAGAAAAAGATACTTTTGAATTTATCTGTTAGTATGATTTTGTGTTGACTTGCCATCCAGAATATTGGATTATGTATGTATATTTTATGACTGCAACTCAGCCGAATTATATATTAGCTAGTATGTGAATTGCGATATGTGTCAGTAGATATTATGTTAGTAGCACAAATGTAGTTGCTTCACATGTATTCAATGTAGTAACAATATGTGTTACTGTGTAACACCTACTTACCTATTAATATCAATGTGATTCGTTGTATGGAGTATACTCCTTGAAGATCTCGTACTACAGAATTTATATTGTGACGATGTGCAATAACCTTGTCAACATTCGGTTATATTGCACTCTCTGAATTTTTTCCTTCCTATTTACGAGTCGACATATAGTCAAAACAACATTAACGTACCCCTAGAACAATCAAAAACAAATGTTGAAGGCAACCCTATCCTAAAAAATTGGACGATGTAAAAACAAAAGGTTGGAGCACATTTAGTGGTGCTCTCACACAAAGTGAAACAATGCAAGGAACAATTATTTTGCCGACTCCAAAGATCATGCCCCTACAGCAACAACCCAGTAACATGACGAACACCATGATGCGGAACAGCACACCTCAGCAGCAGCCAATGAATGGCACTAATATAAAACATTGACTATCAACAAGTTTATAAGTACACACATTTTTTACAGGTTCAAAATTACACTGTTCTGAACGAGCATTGGAATCTAAATTTAACTAATGCAGACTTAAATATCTATGCGATTTGAAGTGTTTGATACATTTGCTTATCAATTATCAGGTAGTTACCGTAGTCAATTCTGGCATTATACAAACAATCATCCCAGGCATTTTCACTTATTTTTTTGTTTCAGTAATTTTTTAATTCAAATGGCATCTTAACGCAAGCAGCAATCATTGAACCTTTACATTAGGTCTCCACGTAAATTTGCTTACATCAGGCTTTGTGTTTTGTCTTTAGTTAAACTACGAGTTCTTTCAAGTCTCCTTGTTTTCAAGCTAAGCTTATTAAACCGACAATCAGCCTGATAGAAATAATCTTCCAAGGAATATGATATTCAATGGTGATAGACATCATCATGAAGAATTAGTCGAACTGCCAATCAAACAACAATTAACATAAATGGTTTTTCCACTCGTCATGCGATTGCTAACTTCAAAACTTTTTCTAGATATTACTGCTTGATGGATGATGATCATCAAGGCGATCATCATGATCTTAACCTTCTGCCTACCTCCATATTTTTATGCTTAACTCTATTATATCATTATCATTCATTATTAACTCATCAATCATGTTCATGTTCATGATCACTTTTGAGGTAGGTTTACATCATGGATGCACCTTGTTGTCAAGGTGCATAAGTACTTAGGGAACTAGTTACATACTCTGTATCGCTGTTAGGTACGTACATAGGTACTTGCGTCACATCAATTATTCCTCTTCCTTATTTGTAGCTCAATGACGCGTAATTTATTTACGCAATGATGTTTGCCTTTTTTGCTCATGTTCGCCTTGCATTGACGGACATGCACATTGTACATAGAATAATAATTAGGTAACCATATTTGCGGTTTTCTTCATTTTTTACATGCGTAAGCGCATGACATTGTATTTATTTTAATTCATTAGTACGCACATGTCTGTGGTCTACCACAACTTTCAATGTTAACTTCCTTTTTATTATTCAGCATATTAGCACAGCTTGTAACCATTATTATTACTTGGCAGAAAATTAAAGTTCAGTTGATCTGGAATTTTGAACAAAAACACAACAATTCTTCTTCTCTCCTAATCATCTCATTTTTACTAAACTCCATGCGAGTATGTTGCACCTTGCGAGTTTGCATGTATTTTGCATCACACTTAACTATACTACGTTATGTGGCTCCCCGATACGAATCATAATTCACCCCGGTCGTGTTTTCTGATTTTGGGGACTTCAGTAAACATTTTTTCCACGTGTCTGTGCAGTTTACGCACGCGTTTGTGCTATTTTCGCACGCGTTTTCAGTGTTTCTCCTAACTTTTAACACTTGTGTTGCCGAGTTCCGGTTTTTTGCGAACTTGTCGCACTGATTGTGTGCCATTTTTACCTCCGTTTTTGAGGTGTTTTACGAGTTTTGTGCCGGTTTTCGCGTCTTTTTCGCACCATTGGTGATTTTTTATCTCCCTTGTTCGTGAGGTTTTCGTGTACTGTGCGTGTTTCATCGCATACACGCTCTGAACTTGCAACTTTTGGTGCTGTTTTTCCTGTTACTCTTTTTTACTCCCGTTTGGGGTATTGTGTGACATTCAAATTATCTCTCCCCCACTTTGTGCCTTGTGTGCGCCTATTTGTGGACTTTCTTACCGTCTCCCAGGAGTCGGTCCTGGCGTACGACTGACACCACCGTGAGGTATCTGCACCAAAGGTAATCTGTAAAACAAACTAAAGCTTGTTGCATGAGCCACCACCCACAAACTCGCTCGCAAACTGACGTTGATCCAGACGACGACTGGGTGCTCTCTACTAACTGGGAAAGGAATCTTAGCCGAAAGAAAATCGAGATGGGAGGAACAGGAGATCCAATTCCATCCCCGGGAGGAGGACAAAATAATGTATCAATAATGTAACCTTCAATTTAAAATAATAAAAAAATCAATGGCTTGTATTGCATTCTCATGATCTCAGACTACTTGGGCTGATGCCAGAGAACCTAGCGAGTCGCTTAACAGTTGGAGACATGCTCATTACAAGTCTGTCTCTCAATCTTACATACAATAACAAAGGATTTGAGTGTATGTACACTTCAATAAAAATTGTAACGGCGATGAATTGTTCTTATCAGGGAACCTATAACCTTACTACCTATGCAATAAACCTGTAGTTGGGTTTGCTTTTTAAAAGTTCACCAACCATTATGATTATATAGCTGTCAGTGAGATGAACTTGCCATTACCTTTCCCAGAAAAATGAGGCCAGACAGCAATGAAGGACTCCAATTACTCTTAGTGGGGACTTATAGCACCAGTATTTACAAGTATTACCAACACCTGAATCACTCATGCTTAAATGTCTTGGCAAAGTAAACTAACCTTTAACAATGCAGCCTGTAATCACGGCAATGCAGCTCTCCTCTCTGTTCTTTTATGCAGCCACACAACTTGTCAATACAATAGAATCTCTCTGTACCGGCACCCAAAGGGAAAGAAATTTTGTCCGTTTTAGTGGTAATGCCGTTATAAAAAGAATTTTTAATGCATGTACGGAAGAAGAATAGAAAATCCTGCAGGTATAGAAGTTAATTTGTTTAATTCAGGTGCCGTAATAGCCAGATTCTACACAGGTCGTCACAGGACAGCAAAAATATTTAGAAAAATTAGTATTAGTAAAGCAGTAAAGTATGTTTTCCATTAATTCCACTAGTCATAGTCAAGAGAATTCCAGAAAGATTTGTGCCTTGTGCATATCAGTTCATTTAAAGCAGTCACTGCGTAACCATCATCCCAATAATTTTTTCCACTGAATTGAAGGTGAATTTTAAGAAGTAGAAAACTATGCTTGACCTTGCTAACCTAACTGTTAGCGCTTCTGGTTACAAGTTAATGCATAGAACAAATCACAATGATATTCGTTTATTCATAAAAAAAAGCCGAGGCAATGGCGTAAAAGAACAAATTTCATTTTTAAACTTAAAAGTCAATACTTGATTGGCTTCATGGTCAGACAACAAGCTCACACACAGCTTTTGATAATAATATGAGAATATTGAAGCTGGCTTTTTTGGCTGGGTTGCTTGCATTGCAAAAAAGCACACACTATGTAACACCAGGATTGCAAGACACCCACCAGTACCTACAAAATATGAGCCATTCGAACGCAAATCATCGAATCATTCAGTTAAGCCGCAGTGTGGTAATTGGAAATTAGGTTCGCAAAAACTTTGTCAGTAATTCCAACATGGAATCTAAGCCTTCTCCGGTATCTTTCCTAAAGCATCTGAGACCCCTATTTAAATTTATTGTGAAAACTCCGGGATTTCTAGTAGTGGGTAAGGCCTCGCCAAATAAGTCATATAAAGGGGAAAACCCCTTCAATTGTGAATTTTTACCCCTTCCTATTTACGAGTCGACATATAACCAAAACAACATTAACGTAACCCTTGAACAATCAAAAACCAACGTTGAAGGCAACCCTATTCTAAATTTTTTTTAGAAAATTCGTACGATGTAAAAACAAAAAGTTAGCACATTTAGTGGTGCTCTCACACAAAGGGAAAAAATGCATTGAACCTTTACATTAGGTTAAGTATTCTACTTAGTCAAGTACTCTTTATTATAGCAGTCTCATAGTTATTTTAAAAATTTTCTCCACGTAAATTTGCTTACATGAGGCTTTGTGTTTTGTCTTTCGTTAAACTGCGAGTTCTTTCAAGTCTCCTTGTTTTCAAGCTAAGCTTAATAAACCGACAATCAGCCTGATAGAAATAATCTTCCAAGGAATATGATATTCAATGGTGATAGACATCATCATTAAGAATTAGTCGAACTGCCAGTCGAACAACAATTAACATAAATGGTTTTTCCACTCGTCATGCGATTGCTAACTTCAAAAGTTTTTCTAGATATTAGTGCTAATTTAATAAATTACTGTTTTAACAGTTTCTTTTAAATTTGACAACATTTGTTTTTTAGCAATTTTTTATATCACACTGTTTGTCACATGTTGGTCTTTTGTTAATATTACTATTGCCAGTCTCCACAATAATGTGCCGAAGGGAAATGCAGACATGGCTTTCCCATGTTTTTAATAAACTATTAAGAATGTTACTGTAGTAATTTTGATACAGCAGTTCTTTTATACCTGGATATTAAACCGGAGCATAAATAATTAAATTCATACGATTTACTGTTACTGATCCTCTTCGCTTTTCAACTCTGATTACGCAAACGGAAATTTTTTGTATTGTTTCATGCCTAGATAAGCAGTTGATACTTCGCGGGTTTTTTGCCAAAGTATTGGCGTGCAAACTGTTTGTGGTCTCCAAATCGTCCGCTCATTCATACTGCAATTCAGAGGTTCTTCATTCGATCATTCATTTCTCTCCTGACATCGTATGACTTCCAACTGGACTCTCACCTCTGGATCGTCGGATTTTCTTTCAACTTTAAAAAATGCTGACCAAGTTGTTTTCGGGATTTCAACTTACGTAAAATGGAGTTTTACTCTTGGATGGACGGCTGTTGTGAGGGGCATCACATCATTACATATTATACTATTTCTTACTTAATGTTACTTGTACATTTATATACTCATACTTATTTACATTAGTTGGGTGGGTTTCCTTATATGTACTTACTCATTTATTTTATGAATAAGTTATTACATTACCATGATTTCTGCTCATGATCATTGTAACTATTTCTACCATTCACATTTTTAACCTTCAATTATTTTAGTATAAAAAGGGTCCACAAGCCCTTAATAAAAACAGTAGAGTTTTAACGTTTGTTCCTGTGGTATCATATTATCGACCTAACAAATTATAGCATTAACCTATTACATTATAGGTTTGATTCATAATCTTTAAACCTAAATAATTGTATTCTACGTCTAAATCTGCTATGAACTAACTTTTCTACACAGGGTTAAAATCAGCCGTAACGCAGCTCTGTAATTTTAAAATTTAGGATTATTTTCGTTAAAACTAAACGTTTTCGTTTCTGACATGCCATATTAATAATGTTATTGCCAAATAATGAAAATATAGGCCATGTGTATCATGAAGCCACAATATTTCTTTGCATTAGCTACACGCTAAATGTTTGCCAAAGAGAGCCGAGCGCCTCCGTTGTTTCGTATTTTACGTACGACCAATCTCGAAAGCTTATTCGGTTCTTCTAAGATATTGATGTTTTTGTCATCTCAAAGAAATATGATTATACGACTGTGTTTGATCTATAAATTGATACCGGCTCCCAAAAACATATTTGACCTCTATAGATACAAACCGTAGGCATATAAATGCACAAGACGGATAGGAAATATAAACGGAATTAAATCCGGAAGGCGAGTAGAACACATCAACCACCACCTTAATTACTATCATATCATATAAACTACATCAATTTTCCTTGACATTATGTAAATAAACCTTTTATAAATACGACAACTATTTCAACTAGCTCCAGGCTTTGTTGATGACGGGAAGCTTGGCCAGTTATTCTTAAAAATCAATTTATTGACTCATATGCAATGAAGCCTAAAAAGTAACATTTCCTATGTGAATCTAAGATTTTGAATGTTACTTCAGAATTGTGTACATTTAAAATATTATTTGACCTATGAGTATGCATATACACTATAAAATACCATAAGAGCGTTTCAAAGGAAGTAGCCTCTAAGAAAGGAAATTCCGCAATTAAAAATCGTTATATAAGCAAAATCACAAGTCCTTATTCAGAAGAAACGGTTATGTGCTCATTAACTATGATTATAGAAAACTCAAATTAAGATTAATATGGAAATGCTATGGGTGTTTCGCGTATATCCCAATGTACCCTCTACCCTAATGACCCTTTCTTAATGGTTACCACAATTCGTACCATTTTAATTACTTCATTCAAGCACTTCCTTAAAAGAGCTAACAGAATCGACTGCAAACCTGGCATTAAATTAAGTAATTCGTAATCTAGAGTACCAATAGTAAAGTTGACATCTAATTCAAATTGCTCTGTCCCTCTATAATTTTTCACGAGATCTGTCCTTTACGAAAGATTTCCATGTAACCTTTATTTTAAAAACACTACCATGAAGCAGAACTCTTGGTTAGGGCTAGTTCTTAGCTTACAAAAATTGTAAACCTTAAATTTATACGGGAAACCAATGACAAAATTAGTTCATTAATTTAGCACACTTTGGGTTAAAATTATTCATCACATTGACAAATAATTCAAGCTAGCTTTCAAATAATATTTTGTATTTTTAAAATGTCTCATTGAATACCATCTGAAAAAATCTAATATATGCAGCACTTTTAAACAATAAGCTTTTTTCGTAGATAGGTTACCATATTCGGCAAACCTGTCTTCCGCAAAATATGCATCTGCCACACCCTACATTGGTATGACATAGAATATTTGGTAGACTAACAATGGGTTGACCTGGTTAAGGGACCAACGGATCTTAAAAATTCCTTTTCCATTGAATAGAGCATAGTCGAAAACCTCTAAATATTTTATTATACGTTGCACCTCTCAAGCGTTTCGTATCTACAGTTAATTTTGTAAATTATTCAAATCAGCGCTTGGTAGTACCTGCATAAATTACCGGTATGGCACGCATTCTATATACAAATCAAATTTTGGAGTAACGGGCTGAAATTTGTCACACCTGGGCTTTTAAGCATCGGGAATCCGAGGAAAATAAAATATTTGACCCTGGGGTTAATTTGCCCCCTGGGGGAGGGGTCAAAAATCAAATTTTGGAGTAACGGAATGAAATTTGTCACACCTAGGCTCTTAAGCATGGGGAATGCGGGGAAAATAAAATATTTGAACCTGGGGTCATTTTGCCCCCTGGGGGAGGGGTCAATAATCAAATTTTGGAGTAACTGGCTAAAATTTGTCACACCTGGGCTTTCAAGCATCGTAAATCCAAGGAAAATAGAATATTTGAGCCTGTGGTCAATTTGCCCCCTGAGGGAGGGGTCAAAAATCAAATTTTGGAGTAACGGACTGACATTTGTCACAATTGGGCTTTCAAGCATGGGAAATCCGGGAAAAATAGTAGTAGTAGCGTAAAGCCCTCTACCTGACGAGGGCCAGGCTAGGCCAAAACGCATTAAAATTTTAAAATTTACTGTTATTTTACAATTATGATTTTAAAGATCATTAACAATATCCAAAATTCGGATGTGTGCCTCACACGTCTGACCATTTCTAGTACATACAAAAGTGAATTGGGAAGAAATATGTGTACGAAACATACAGTTTTTTATATTGTTTACATTATTTTATCCATGTGTCCCAAGTTGTGCATTTTTAATAGTTATGCTTTTTTAAATCCACACTTTTATAACTGTAATTTTCGGTTGCTTTGCAATTTCATCGCATGAGTTATTTTTACCAAGCCCTGCTTTCTGTGCTTCCGCTTCAGCATTACCGTAAATGGAGGACAAAAATTAAAATATCTCCAAAACGCTTGAGAGGTTTTTTATTTTTAGGCAATTTAATATTTAGAGGTTTTCGACTATGCTCTATTCAGTGGAAAAGGAATTTTTAAGATCCGTTGGTCTCTTAACCATGTCAACCCATTGTCAGATTTTATGGATTTGAGTTTTTCATAAAGCAAGCGTAAAGAATGGAAGCTAAACACAAGCACTATAGTTGTTCATCGGGAATTCGTCTCATTTTGCATTTGCATATATGATGCAGAATGGAGCTTTCTTTTATTCGTTTAGCAACTAATAAAGTTTATTTATACTTACTTTACTCGTTATACATACTTCTCAGTTTCATAGTTATTCTTGAGTTCTAGGTTCAGTTCAGAGATATGTGGGTTTCTCTTTTGTCAATTCGACTTCTAACTAAATTCTTCATACAAGTCATTTTGTTTATTTCAGAATTGCTAACCGATAACACCAAACCATCCATCACGCGAGGAACTGAGGTCATGCAGTGCGGGCGTACTGATGACGAAGTGACAAGTTTCATTGGCATGAATCCTTATTATTCCGGTTTTGAAAGAAAACTGATTAGCAAGTGTTTTAGAGACGGGAAGATATATTTTTAATAACGTCCAACTTTTATATTGACCACATAAAAACCCTACATAATTTTAACGAAAAAGCGTTGGAAGCCAAAGTAATCATGGAGAACAATAAGACTGGCAGTGACGATCGATCAGATAGTTTTGTGGAGAGTACCAGCGACAATCAAAATGGACTAATTAGTGTAAACGGTGAACTACCTCAGTCTTTGGAACGAACAGAGGATGTGGAACAGTCGCCCCGGAAGAAGGATCTGGATGATGTTGATGACGTTCTTGAATCAATCATGGTAAGCAAAATACAAAATTCTAATGTAAAAAATTATGAAGTTGTATATGAAAGAATTAAATGGAACCCTGATTATCACTACAAAATGTTTCTTAAACATACATATATCTTTAGTTCGGTTCTACAAACTGAATGTTGAAATGTATAAAATGACATCTAAAAATAGTTATGGATCAGTTTATTTTAATGACAGTCTACATTTGAACTTTTTGTTGGAGATTTGCAATTACATACATTAAAAATGCATTAAATCTGTAAGACATATTACAACATGCCATGCAATTACATCAACTTTTTATAAGAATTCCTAAGTCAAATCATATAATGAATTGAGGAAAACATGTTGATTTTATTGTTACTCCATAATCCTTTCCAACTGAATTCCATTTAAATTGAGCTGAATCGCGTTTCAGATTCACCCGTAAATTGAATGTCACTAGTGAGTGGCGACTCGTACATTTACAAAATATGCTTTTAGCATTAGCAGTAAAAGAAAATTCAGTGTTTTAGAGCATTCAGTCAGTGGCATTAAAATATTTTGTATTTGAGCAGTAAAACATTGAATATTTCAAGTGGCCCCAATGAAAGAAGAAAGTAACGATAATAAAACGTATTTACCGCTCTCAAGAAGTATTGAAATAGAAATATAGTAAAAGATTTCAAACACGTTGGAATGCTTTGGAACTGTAAACACATTACTTTCGAACTTTCGTCATTGGAAAGCTTTTCAATTAATTTATTTACAACAGATTGAAGGAAACTAAAACTACATTCCCATATTTAGCGTATTTATTATAAATGCTTTGTCGTTTCCCCACACACCGGTTTGCAAACAAACTACTACCGTAGTTGTTCAAAGTTGTGTAATGCACATCATAAAGGCAGCGATTAAACCTGAAATACATGCAACAGGCACACAATGATAATTTATGCAGACAAAATCAATCTTCTAAGCATTAGATTCAGACATTAGTAAGGACTGACGGATATGGTTCGTTGATATGCTATGCCATATGTTATAAATTAAAATCATCTTTTATATATACATAACAGAATCAGAGCTTCGTTACTTAAAAAGCAAAACTGTTTGTTAAAAATAAAACTGGAAACACAAGGAATATTCAGTTTGAATTTCTTTATTATGTGACAGCGTTAGTAAATGGAAAATCATAAATTAAGCAATTTAGCGTAAACATATAAAATTTCATTAAAACATCATTTACTGCCGATGTTAAGTGCGCGACCTTATGCTTGTCATGACCTGCCTGACATGTCACGCTATTTTTAATTCAATATAGCTAAAAAATAAACAAAATATAACAAATTAATCGGTGTACGTGATAACTCATAATTCTTTCTAGGCATTCATGTTGAGTACAGTAAAACTTCTCTATAAGAACACCCCAGGGGAAATGTTTTTGTATTGCTTACATGGAGGTTTTCTTATTGGGAGGTAATTTAACGTGGAAAAGTTAACGGCGGGGGGAAGAAAATGCATGCTTATAGAGTGTTTTTCTTTTATAGAGATTTCTTATAGAGAAGTTCTACTGTATTTTAATTTTGGATGCTCCATACATTATCTAGCAATTTAATTTGTCCATGTTCGCCCAAATTGTAGATGAGCTTTGTGAAATCTTGGGATAAAAACCCATTTATTTTATAAGGTTTTTGGACAAACAATATGCTTTCAATCAAGATGAGAGAAGCGTAACATTTTCAAAATAGATACGCGTAACAGGACATGAACATGATACATGATAATCGCATTCTAGAAAGTCTAAAATAAGAATTGTCATTGACCTACCTACACCAATGTGACGTATTTTTTCATTGCTGGAATATTACTAAAATTCATAAGCGCACACGCACACTCTACAGTTACATATTATAGAATATTATGTGATTTATAAATCGTATGTATTCAAGTAAAAAAAGTACTTCTAAATGGATAATTTTTTAAACAATATTTTAGCAAACGTCTCAAGGAGGAGGCATTCTTCTTATGATAGAAGATCCCCCATCAACTCCCGTCTTTGAGTTTGGAGACATTCCTCCGTCAAGCGACTATGCTGGAGGTATATTTGATAATTGTTACTAACTTTAGAGGTACACCATAATATGTATGTAATGAAGATACAAATCAATTATGCGAGACTTTGTTTACAAGCCAATGTCAAGTTATACATAAAAACTTGAGTTATTATTTGTTTACCATTACAAATTTTCTTTGTGCCGTGTGCGTCATGGGTTTGTTACATCAACAAGTGTAAAAACTTCTGACAGTGATGCATCACGGTTTCCAGTTATGATATAATCTCAAAATATGATCGACAAAAGAAAATCTATGAACTAACACAGCCTGCCAGTAGTGCCAGTAAACAATCTGTTATCATCTTCAACTTGCTAAACGCTGGCATTTCTGACAACAAAATCTTTATATTTAGATGAGATTATTTTTAGCCAAGATACAGCGAATTCTTGATTGCTTTCTATCCTATTTACGCTTTTATTTATTCAAAGCAGTCAACATAACATTGTTATGCAATGAATGAAATCTTCCTTTTTTCAATAAGAATATGTATACCTTTAAAACATATGTAGCGTCCAGTTTCAGTTTCGTTTCGCATGATGATTCATACTGCATTAAATTATGCGAACGTGTGGATTTGCAACTTGCTCATACTGGTTTTTGCAAGTAGTCTCATAACCGTTTTCACAACTTATGTAAGCCGTGATAATTAAATTGTTCGATTCGATTTGGTAACTTGGACCACGTGGAGTGCCATATACACTCACAACTTTTAAGTTACATAAGTTACTCTTGCTTAGTGTAAAAGAATTTATGAAGAATGTTTATGAAATTTATGTCTTTCACATTTACTTCAGCAATGAGGTAGGAAAAACGAAAGTTCCACATACCTGTCACGCCATTCAATTAGCAAGCAGTTAGCTAAGAAAAACGATT
>JAQIXX010005543.1:0-13793 GCA_034700605.1 Willowsia nigromaculata | reverse complement strand
GGGGCAAAAAAGTAACTAAAATGTCCACGAATATTGTGTCAAGATAAGGATATTTTTGCTCAGTTTCAAAACTGGAAAAAATGTGTCATAGCTAAGTGTAAATGTTCGAAAAAACAGTGGGTGGAAAACCTCTGTAGTTGAGAAGTTATTAATGATTAAAGTTCTTTTAAAATATATGATAAGCTCCTCGTATAAGTTGAAGGAAGACAGACAAAACAGGCGTGTGCTTATACTTCGTTCTATGTGAGCTGTATTCTCAGAAGGTGATGATGAAAACTTGCACGCACATTATTTCGTCTTGGGTGAAAGTATAGATTATTTTCCAATTCTAATTTTTTATTTCAACCCTTTTTGTGTAAAGCGCGTCTGTAAGTGCTGTGTATATATGTACAGTTGTATGGGAGCATTAAAGCTTAGCATTAGCTAACTTGAATTGAAGAGATACTTGGCAATAGAATTGGATGGAAATTGGCTGGACTGTAATAGGTATGTGCATCGCTGTAGAAAACGATTCAAAGTTGCTCTTCAAAAGTGCTGAGTGATAGGTCGTTTTATCTCCACCATTTGTCTGTCTGCATTATCCTTAAAGTCTTCGATCAAGATATCAGATAAATCTTCTTAAAAGCTCTCATCTCCCAAATAGCATGCGTTTCTCCCAATTCAACGATTTCTTAACTGAATACTAAGACGCAGAATTATTCGCAGGTATGCGTAGGGAATAATCGGCTCAGTTTTAAAATTATAGATATGCATGACAGTGAATCTGTGCGTTTATATTAATAATAGCTAATTATAGGATTGTAAAAAACATTGCATCAAAATCTTCGCAACACAAGTATCCGTGATTTGAGAGGAAATGTGGATGTGAATTAAAAATACACATAAAAAACTTATGTTTATCTTCCTTCAAAGTAGTTACGCATTCGTCTCCCCTTTTCTGTCAAAGTCGTTAGGAATAAAATGCATCAAGAAGTGATTGTGATCATAATTCCGTACAATTCTTCATCAAAGCGATCGCATCAAGCCTGTTATTTTTTTCATGCATAGATTTTTATGTTTCTCAAACTACAAAGAAATCTAAAAAGAGTTTATGGAGAAGAGGGGAGTAGTTCATTTCATATTTAAGGAAGTTGAAGTTTATTTCGTCGTGAAGTTAATTTGTTTTTCCATCCTCATTACGATAACATAAACAAGTTAGTTTTTTACGACTGGCATGTGCACTCAAATAAATACTTAAAATATTATGCTACACATACATTACACATCTTTCCAATTTTGGTAGAGTTTCACAAGAAGAAAGGTAAGTAGCAAGTTCTTGTGAACTTCTTGTTAACTATGTCTATACTTTTTTTTATCACGGTGAGTAATCAACAACAGCTGCAGCCAAGTGGTAGTTCGTGTCAGTCAGTGTGCTGTAACAGCGATAAAGATCGTTCTTCTCCACAAGGAGGAAAAGATGACATGTGAAGGAAAGATGAAAGCCTTTACTCCTTTAGCATTGGTTATATTGCTTTCTTCCTAAGACGAATTACTAGCAATACAGAAGTGTGCAAGAAGGGTATAAACAGTTTTATGCACAAAAAAGTATGATTGGGCTTCCTGCATGTTGACATCAGTTGTTTTGTCAAATTACTCAAGAATTTAAGAAACTATTGAGTAAGGAAAAAGGAAAAGAGCAAATTTTATGTGTACAAATTAGGGAATTTTTTTCTACGCTTAATGTTTATAAAATATTTTTTGAGAAATCAACCAAGTTAATTAGCTTGCAAAGCTTTCGCAATAGATGATGCCGATGTCATCAAACTTCTATGTGCTGCATAGCGTAAATACACCTCATTAAATTTTTACACTATTTTGCTCTCAGTTGCAGAGTCTCCTTTGCAATTCCTGAAGGAAACCTTCTACATTCCAAGTTTTATGTCAAAGATAACACAACATAATACGTGATGTGTAAATAACTACTTTTCTTTACTCGACTTCTTCTGTTATATATCACGTCACGTAAGTGTACACGTTCAGTGGTCTTTCCTTCGGTATTTCCAACAAGCCTATCGTTCTGACTTCAATGGCAATGTCACTACCACCCTCCCACACTCACGCACATCACTTCCACGCAGTAATCACGTCTAAAAATTGAAGACCTTACATTTATACACAGCATATTTACTAATACATGTACATTCCAAAATACAGGATATTCAGAGGCAAGCATATTCTCGGATTCCTGTTCTGTTATTTTTGGAAGCTTCCCCGATTTCGATTTTTCACGGGGAACACCATAACCGTTACTGACATGACACCAGCACCACCACCGTGGCGTATAGAGGCAGAATTTGTATTATTATATATGATGTGGTGATGACATCGCAGCAGCCGACAAGTTCAATTTTTTTCCTCTTCCCTGATCCTCCTCATTTTCCATAAACACTATGCTTGAGTATTTAGCTCCAGAATAAATATCCATTTCATAGTTGGACCGCAGACAAGAAAAAAGTGAGGAATACTGATTTATTTTTTCTCATTCTTTCTTGGCAAAGAAGATGACGAGAGAAAAAGGGAAAAGAAAATAAAAGAGGAGGGAGTCCCTGAGGAAAGGCCAAGCCAAATACTAATACCGCCCCATGTTAATGATGTTGATCGTTTGTTGGTATTACTCAGCAAGCGGGGAAGTCCAATATCTGAGTAGACAGTGGCAAAGTGGTAAGCAAGACATGACCATATCATTACAGTTTAACACGCAGGAAATCTAGATGAGATTTTTCACAGAGGGTTTTTCTCCTTTCTCAGTATCTCTCTTTGGTAAATAGCTGTAGTTTCCCGATTCTTGGAGGAAGGAAATGAAGAAAAAGCAAAACCTGCATAGAAAAATGACCAGAGGGATTATTATTGTCTTCAGACTTGACTTTGTGTATATGGTGGCGCGTGTGGTGGATGTTCTTTTCTTCAAACTACCACCACGACCACTTCTCTTTGGTTTTTTTGAGACTTCAAATGTTTGAAGGAAAACACACGCGTCTGTGGAAAGAACAAGCAAGTATCATCATCACATTTCAGACAGCACCCGGGGTAGAAAAACAACCCGTGTCACATTTTGCTTTCATTTCATCATTCACTCACACACACACACTGTCTTTGACAATGCCAAGTAAACACTGGCTTGACTTGGATAAGCTGAAATTGAGCATCTTCCTTGGGAAAAAATTGTTCTCTAAAGCTTCCTTCACTCCTTCATGAAATCATAAATTGCCTACAGTCATTGAACTGCTATTTCTGGTGACGATATATACGTGCCACCATGTTGCCCCTAAAAAAGAGCCTAGTTTTTTTCTCTTCGCAGCCGAAAGGCACAAACATCCAATGATAATAAAATTATCATAGTAAAAAGAGAAAACTAGATTTTTTCTTAAACTATTCCTTTCTTCCACAAGCTTTAAAAAGTTGAACAAGGTAAATAATTCCATCACCAACCGCCGTCATCAAGGAACAACATCTAGCTCCATTTTGAAAGCAACCATAAGTTTTCTTTAGGGAATGAAAATCCTCTAGTCAATTTTCCTTTCCTTGTTCCTTAATTATGCCCTAGTAATCAGCTTAATGAGAGACTTCAGTCAACTTGTCAATAAAACGAAAAGATAAAAAAAAAGGTAAAATGTAAAGTCAAACTCTCTCCAACCAATAAGATACATCATCCTAACAATACAAATTGCCGCTTATAACGAAACCCTTGTATGAGTCATGACGGTTTATTTACTAAAAATTCCATTTAGTAGGTTCTGAACCCTTTTACTCGAAGCTCAGCTTGGTTGTAGATGTGTGCACAATATTATTATGTGAATTGAATTACTTTGTGATACTTCGAAAACGTGCTTAAATTGGATCGTATTTTTTATATAAAAAGTCCACAAATTTGATTTCCAAGAATGCTTTAATGAAATACTGAATAAAAAACTTTCTCTGTGTAACAGAATAGCATGAAGATCGAATATGCACACGTGTACATGCACACCTCCATACAATGTCGTAAAGATACCATTTCTCCTGTACTCAAAGATGTACACAATAAACATACAAAACTTTCTGTTTAAACTTTTCTATCTGAAAATAAGTATGGAGCGCATTTCCTGCTGTCACCTGAAGAACCTGATACATATGTGCATGCATGCATCACCGTCAGCCACGGAAATCTGGTATTCCGTGCATACTCCGACGTGCCGCCAACACCATCATCACACAACCACCACCACCTTTCTCATTTCCAATCTGAAGTTGATCGTTTCCTTTCTTCCGCTTCTAAATCGAATAACATTTTTCAGCTTTCATAGGTGCCATTTCATTTTCCCCTTTTTCTTCAGGAAAGAGAATACTACCTGCTACCTGATCGTCATTTCACATTTTTTACACAACCGAACATGTACATATATGCACGCACACGTCTCTGCATTCTCCACTTGGCAGAATATTATATGAATGCATACTGAACTCATCTATAGAAGATCTTCATGCATGCATGCGACAGCAACACAATCCTTTACATATTTGGTTTGTTTGGTTTTGTCGTACACCGCACTGTACACATGTAACAAAAGATAATGCTGAAAAAAAGAGTTTTTTTTTGAGAGATGGAAGCTGTACGTGTGCTCAAACAGATCGAGCATCGCATTTATTGCAATCTTCAAAGGATTTCATTACTTCGTTTACTGTAGTGTGTAGGAAGAGAGAGTGCACACCGCATCAACCAGGATAAGTAGATTTTCCTCATATCTTTCTCCAAATAGAAAGTAGAGAGATTACAGGATGCTGGTTTGAATGAATAAATCCCTTTGATCGGAATGCTTATCAAGCTTCTTGGAATATTGATACGCAATTGAAGGGATTACTGAAATAAAATCTCAATGAAAACCGAAAACCTTTTTTTTTTCAGCTGTGTCTGCAGTAGGGATGTATGGATTCGATGCAACAACGGTGACATTCAAGAATACCTAATAAAATATTTCTACTGTTATTGGCCTTTCCCAGGATCCTGTGAGATTGTGGAGCTTTCCCAACCCAAACATCGGCATCATCAGGAACACTAAAGTAAAGTCCTCTCTATACTCATATAACTTTTCGATATATACCGAAAATACTTGACCAGAAACCTATCTGTCACCTCGTGTTTCCTTTCTCTGTTTTCCCTTCCGTTCTAATTTTAGCATACTATTTGCTTTTGCCGTATGAGCACGCAACGAAGCGAGCCGGTTTGTCTCTAAACAGAGCTGTTTGTCTGTTTTGCATGCATCTCATTGAAAACTTGTCTTGTTGATTCAAGTATGATCGTCGTGTGTATCCTCTTCTCCACTTTCTCTATCTCTCTCCTTGTCCGCATCTGCCTGTCTCACTGGATGTATTTGATAGCCAGTTATGCATTCAGTCAGAGATAGTGATAGGATAGCTTTCTCTTTTCTCATAGAGTATTGCCGCTATCTCTACCAATACCTCTGCTGTCAGTCAGTTTCACGTCTAGAATTGGATTTTGTCGAGTGGTTTGACTGACACCGGAATTGCAAAGTATCAAAGATGCCTTGTGAAAAACTGACGCGCGTGAGATGTGTGATACTTTTTTTTATCTAGATGCGAGCAAAAAATGGGATTGCGTGCAGCACGAATCTTTTGCGCAAGGATGTATATAAGTTTGAAATCTAATATAAAAAATGAAACTATTGTATAAGGTGTAGAAAAACTGCTAGAGAGAAAAAAAGTGAATGAAACTGATAGGCCGTTTCTGGTGGAAGATATTATTTGGCAGATGTTTGATGATCATCATCATGTGCACGAATAGTTGCGTGTGAAAGAAAGAGTTGATAAGATGATATAGATGACAAGAGTGTTATCTTCAAAGATATTCAAAAGCACTGATTTAACGAGATACTTTTACACCTTTTTTTGGGAGAACGAAATGTCCGAGAAAATGTGATTTGTTTGCGATATTATGATGGATTTAAATTTGGGTCTACAGAAAATTTCTAGATTTATTGATCTCTCCCACATTTTTTCCTAGTTTGAGTGACGGCATTATGCAAAAGTTATAACCAAACTATTTGGTACACGATCTCTGTAATACAAAGTAAAATTGTCTTCTACATGACGCAAATCTCTGCAGTTGTTTGCCAAAAAGAAACTAACGAATTCTGCGAAATGTCTCAGAATTAAACTTACTACGCATCATTCTATATTGAGTCTTTTTCTTTGAACTTCCTCACAAAAAAAATTGAACTTTATTTTTAAAAATAATGACGAGGCTGATAATATTAAAGAATCTCCAGCATGCTGGAATGGAATAACAAAACAAAATTCAAGGAATAAAATAATGAAGAGGGAAAATCTTCTCTTCTTTCTTGTGTGTAAAATATTTTTTCTCCCTTAAAACCAACACAGTTTATATATTATACGATTCCAAGAGAAACCAACGAATATTGGCTTCTGTTTATTTTATACGAGTTACCAGCAGTTGTTCAAGACTACTTGCAATACACTTTTTTAGCTTGTGTGAGAGGTCGAGAGAGCGTAGAACGTAAACCCACAACCAGTTGGTAGTTTTATTTTGCCAGTTTCAATTTCATTCTCGCCATATCTCCCCATTCTCGATGAGAAAGATGAAGACATAAAAAATCCATATTAAAAATATTATTATTATCATCATTAACATCATCGGGTATACATACTGCGTGTGCATTTTGTAAAGTTCAGCGAAACTTCGAAATGCTGGTCCCTACATATTTTCTCCTAGCGTAACAAAAAATATAACTTTATCTACCTTCTCGTTTACACATACTGCGCATTGCTGAATACGTCAAAGAAAAGTAGACTAATAAAGTAGAAAGCAAAATCTAGCAACTTTCCATAAAAAATCTGTTCATACTTCTGCGAGGGGATAGAGGAGAGCATGAGAATGATACAGAGTTGAACTTTTCCAATACAAAAAACCGTAGGGCAAGAGGCGAACAAAATACTCTTTTCAAAGTAGGAAACGTTGCGGAAAACCTTATTTTCTTGTCGATGTATTTTTCTTCCGACTTAATAATGCTCATATAAGTGCATCATTATGCAAAGCAGACTGCCATACTCACTAGCTATACTATTTATTTAGGTACATATTTCTTACCCATACATTTAGTTCAAGTTTACTACGCATGTCATTATACTAGTATCGTAAAGCCGTAATGCATCATATTAATGAACTGACTGAGTGGATGGAAAAGAGATAAAGATTTCGTTTTATTACTTATTTAGTTTACTCTCAGTACGCGCTTGCCATATTGTAATGATCATCATGAGTTGAGCGAGCTCCCTATTTTATTTAAAAGTCATTTCTTTTCCTGAGCATATATTTACGTACATTAGAGCAAATTAAAACCAGTATTAATGCAACTTGTGTACCTACGCAAAAGGGAGAAATCACTCTTGCATGCAGCTTTAATGAGCGATCTTGATCTTTATTTTGGCTATAGTGTTACATGCTTCCATACTCCTTCTGGTCTGGCTCTAGTCCATCCAAACATCCATGAAGTGATAATACGTTTTAATGATGCTGCTCCCCGTTGGAAGGCAAATGCACCACTGCTATTAAACGCTCACAGAGAGAAAGAAATTCCCCCGTTCCATTTAATAATGCATACTAATTGTTTTTTATGTGGTAAGTAAAAAGACACGTTGATTTAACGCGTCTGGTGTATCTTGTATCTTTTCTGGTGTATCCAGCATCGAAAATACAGAAACTATGCTTGATGTTCAATTACACGTTCAACCGTTTACAACTTATAATTCAAGAATGAAGTTTCTCGGTAATTAATTTCACTGCATTAAACACGACATTGTCTTGATGTCAGGAGGAGCAACATTTTGTAGATCTGTTGTAAAAGCTATGATTTTCTGTGTGGGGAACTGGTGATGTTATCATAGGCAAAATGCTGACATTGACATGAGCAGAGTTAGTTTTTATTTTGGGCAGCAATTATATGTACTAACTTTCTTGCAATTTGCGAGAAGTATATCAAGCTGTAATAATAGACGATGAATAATAGCAAGCAAAATATACTGTGTAGACCCATGGAGAACCAGCAAAGATCCTTGACCGTATCCTGTGTTCTGGAAGGACCATACATTTATTAAATTTAATGACTTCAGTACATTAGCTAACCATGTGGAAGAGAAAACGGAATAGAATTTCCATGTGGCCTTGTAAATTCCAAATTATTGAATGCCGATGCGTAATAACAGCACTAAGAGGTGATTATCCTGACGTTAATGAAGGACAATGGAACTATCTTTGTGGTATTTTCCAATTTAAAAAGTTTGTTTTGACTGGAGTTTGAGTATCGTTGAGAGAATTCATTGCATGTTGGATGAAAGAAAGAAAGGTAAAAGGAATCAGGTCGGAAATTTAGTCTCATCATTCTCAACTCAAGTTTTCTACCTAGCGGTCGCCGTCAAAATATTTGTGCTTGGTCTGACAAGAGAACGAACAATTCACACAGTGATTTTCATTGTGTTCCGGTGTAAGCATCCGGTAATTAAAGTGATATCATCATAAAAGTATTGGGAAAAGGCGCCCAAAACTTTGTTTTCTCACGAGTTATTAGAGAACCACGTTGCAAAAAAGTTTTTGCCTGTTGGTGGGTTGGGTAAAGCTTCAAAAATATTGAGCCTATAATGAATAATGAAATAATGAGTTTGCCAAAAACTACTATCATGTGCCCAGATCTGTCTCTGATTAATCATACCAATTAATGAACCAGACTTCTCAATTTTATAATTTGTAGATTTTATTATCAACCAGAATACTTTATACAAGGTAAAAGTATAAAGTTGGAGGAACAACCGACAACAGGTTAAACTTTATAGTGTATTGCAAATTACAAGAGAAAACTTTCACAAATGAGATGTCACTCTGAGACAATACCTCCTCATTCTCGCTTGTAATTTGCACACTTCAACGCAAACATGATGTGCTGATACGCGAGAACCAACATTTTCTTGCAGTGTTAATGCACGCAGCTAATTAAATTGGCAGTTGGGAAAAAACATAATAGACGGCTCGTTGGAAACTTTGATAAAGTAAAGGAGAGAAAATTAGATTCTCTTTCTAGCGTTGTAATTTAAATTACTACTTGTATGATAATGATCAGCAAACGAAAAGTTTTCTTTTTTGATTGAATATTGGCGAACTTTATTACGCCATCATGGTGTGCGTTTTAGGTGGAACATTATAATTATAACATATTATTATACATATTTACACTCTAGTCATCTCAACAATGAGTACAGGTTAATGAACGTTGATTCTATTAAGTTCTTGACATGTAAAGGAGATTAGAAGAGATGTGTGTCGACATAGATGTGAAATGAATATCTACGGAATACGGAATTAGTTCCGCTTCAGTTATAATGAAATAAGAGATTTGTCATTTTTTGCTCATACATGTAAAAGTAGGAAGCGTAATAAGTGCATATCAACAACATCAAATTACTGTCATGATATAATCATCTTAAAGTTCTATTAGAAGAAATTGTACATGAAAATAATTCACTTATGACAGGCAACCCGTGTTTACCTGTCATTGTGCTACTTCAACACAAAAGCACAAACATCATAAGTTTTTAGCTCTATTTGTCATCTTTTCTCCTACTCAATTTCGGTTCTAATAAGATGTTCTTCACTTTAACAACATGACATCATACTTTGTATAATGAAATACTGGGAAAGTTGAAACTACATGAAAATTATACTTTCTATGTAGGTTCTAGACTATCAATAGATATACGCCTTTGATCATCCTTTGTACTTTAGTTTTGAGTTTCACATCACATCAGTATGAACTATTTTAATACCACGTAAATAACAGCAAATTGAAATGTAGTAATCATGAAAATTGTTGTTTGTTATCGACCTTGCTCCATTTTTGTTTTGACTGAGTTGATAAGTGAATATTTTCGTGGAACGTGAAAATGCTTTCAGTCATAACAATTTTTTATTTCATTACAAAAAAAACTTTTCTAGAAAATTAAAATTAATTCAATAACATATACACATAAAACGACCTGCTTGAGATGTAAAGGCAAATAAATGGGTGGTTATGATTGTAAGAACTTTTCTCGGTGTTCTTGTGTGATTTATTGCTAAATTCAATTAACCCCTTTTTTGGAATGATACGTAGAAGACAACCCAGAGATTGGAATCGTCTGTAAAAGCAAGGATCAATCTATGCACATGGACATCGTCTTCTCAAACTGTCAAGTTTGTTTGGTGTTTTGGGATTCTCTGGGACTATAGATTTGTGGGGGATGTACCTAATTTTACAATTCCATGTGGAAAATGTTTCCAGATTGCAGATTCAGAACAGAGACAGCTAAAAAATCAAACAGTGCAACATGTACAAGCATATATAAAAACTAAGCAGCAGTAGCAGTCATGCTCGAGGAAATCCAATGGTGCGAACAGGACCACACTCAATATGAAATGCATGCAGGCAGCTTTTACTCCCGCTGACAGTTCAATATTTCACCCAAAATTACTTCAAGACACATTGACTGTGCCATAGGGTTTGTCGGGTTTGTTTTTCTCTTTGTTCATTCATATGGTCATTCAAGCATTCATATCTATTTTGTGGTTGTGTACATTACTCTTAAAAAGCAAAGCTTTCTGCTACAATTCTTTTTGCCCTCTGGAGAGCAGTCTCTCAAAAAATGTTTTTCTGGTAAACACAAGACAAAACAGAATTTCCCTCTGTTTTATCTGTGTTGTCTAGTTTAATTCATTTGATTTCAAATGTGTTTCTGGTTTGGTTTGGAAAGCAAAACCAAAAAAACCAGACAATCTACCTTTCAAGTTATATTGGCATTGGCAGAGTAGAAACTGTGCAACAGCCACATCCAAACAGACCTGTTTTGAGGTTCTTGCCGATGGAGAAATCTGAGTACACAAAATTTTTAAAACAAACAACAACAATAATAAGAGCATTTTCACAAGAATTGTAATGTATTCAGGCTCACATTTTGGTAGAAACTCAAAAAAAAACGCAGGAATGCCATAGTTTATACATGGGTAGGTGTAAACAACCCAAAAAAAAGTAGGAAAAGGGAATCTCTCAAACGCAACTTCAAAATGTAGGACACACACAGACACCAGCAGAAAGAGAATATGAAATGTTTAGATGAATAAATCTTAATATGTTATGAGCATGGGTATGTGTGTGTGTGTTTGTGTGTGCTGTTTTTTTTACTACGGATCCGACCGAATTCTTGTTTACCGTATTTTCCAAGTGACACGACGAGCGCAAAATGTAATATTGCAATCCTACCTTCAAATTCTACTGTTTTGTCTCAAGTGAAAAGGATGCAGGTTCTCTGAAGAAAAAAACTCGTCTATGCAATAATATTTCTGCGAAATGCTTTTGAATATAAATGGAAGCTTTTCTGCTCTACATTTTTTCCTGCTCCGTTTTATGATGTGTGCTTACACATATAATATGCAGAATGATGAATGACTCAAGACAAGACTCTGTCAAGGGAATTAAAAATATAGAGCACTTTTACTCAGTGTCAGTTGTGAATGGGTGCAGATTTGAATAGAAAAATTTATCATGTCAAATGAAAATTAGAGTGTGTTTGTGTACAGTAATGTGAAATGCTGAAATTGTTTGTGCAAGATTCGTTTGACTTTTTGACACTCACCCGACAGCATGTAGAACAACAGTTATGTCATTTCCTACATAGGCATTCATGCGCCCTAAAAGATGAATGCTGCGTATTGTTCTTTGTTAAAGCATTATGTAGGTACATGTGTATAGGTGCTGAATGGAAGATGAATAGGAGCGATAATTGTTAGTGGTCACTTTTTGTAATTTGATTCACAGCTTGGGTGACCACCACCATGAGAGAGCTGTGTAATGAATGAACATTTCAGTTTTAGGAAAAAGCCTGGAATTACAATGCTTCCCATTCATCATAAAGGACTTTGGAAGTACCTTCCTAGAAATAACATTTGTAACGAGCCATTTGCTATTAATCATTGCGTGCTTGTGAACCTTTTCATCGGGCAAATGGGTCTTTATAGTTTTGGATAAAAGGGTGTCTTTGTTTTAGGAACTCAATGGGAAATGGAAGGGGCAAGCCCAGTAACAATGCTTGAAAATATGTAAAAATCAGAGTTCAATTAAACTGTGTTCCCGACAAAAATGAAATCATGTTGTTTTGCAGCTGTGTGAAAAAATAACGGTGCATTCCATTACGGACTTTTCAATTGTTTTGAAATCATCAAAGCTTACTATTGATGTTTTCATGTTTGTTAAAGTCAATGATTTGAGGCTAAGCTGTGGTACTATGATTTCATGAACGATTGTACTCAAAGTCACTACACGGAATTCATTATTAAGCGTAATTTCCTCCTTCGTTGGAACTGATTATCTATTCCTTTAATATTAATGAGGTTGCAGTACATTGCCGCAAAAGACAGTTCAAAGCACCCAAAAAAGAAAGGTTTAAGAAAGGTTTAAACAAAATGTCACTAGACAGCTAGTCTTTTAAAGTTGAAGTTAAGAAAAACAAAGATTAAAGCCGACAGAAAGAGCTTGAAGAAAAAGTGGATACATTTGGAGTACACATCTTCGTTATAAACTTGTACCCAAGAAAAAGGAACTATTTTAATAATATGCATAAAATGTCCCTCTCTTTACTGCAGTCACTGTACTCTGTACTGCAACTAAAAACAAGATACATGCACAAAAACTAAAATACTCTTAACTCACATGTGAGTACTTGATTTTTTACAAGGAAACATAAACTACTACAATTCATCCCACTGAACTTCATCATCGTCAAGAAGCTGAAAACATGAAAGTAGCTAGTTCACTAATCTGCATCTTGTAGTATGCAGCATGCACAATGTGTATCTATCTATATATGAATGAAAAAAGGGAACTCACACTGTTCTCTTTCCGGATCTCTGCACTTGTGTAACGTGTGCACAAGACATATAAGTAGGTACCTTTTGAATAATATTATAAAAGAGGAAGAAGAAAACGAACACGGCTGTCTTTTAGAAGAAAACACTAGATCCTTTATTTCTTTCCACTTTTTTATGCTGATGATGATGATACTTATAGCCACTTTTACAGTAGTGTGCTCCAATATTATGGAACATGTACAAGAAATTACACATATGACAGAATTATTATAATGTGTGTACTTTGTTTTCACGGAAAAAAATGCATCATCGTGTTCTCCCGAAAGTGAAGTTGTTTATACTCCCTTACATATCTCTCTGCTTTTCTGCATGTAATTTTTTTTGCTGCTGTACTTTGTGTACATTTAAAAGCTGCACAACGTCAAGTGCATGCCTCCCTCTTTCAAAAAATGATGAACTTATCACAATATATTTAAGTGTGTATGTTAGTTCTGTTGGAATATCATAATATTTTAGTTTATTATGATATTCCAACATGTAGATTGTAAAGAGGAGCATGCATGCAGTGCCCATCCTACTATGGCATTGGGTGGCTATCAAAAGCCAGGGCCCCCGACCCAGGGGGCCCTCCGAGCTCCAGGAAGAAAATATAATAACCCAAAAAAATAGAAAATAAACAATTTACGAGAACCCTAATAAATACTTGAAGCATGAACGGCGCTTTAGTAATTTTACCACAAATACGGTTTCAGTGTTTTTAAATTTCTTGTATTGCATTACAGCTTCTAGACATGGGACTCTTTACCTGAAGTGGCAACGGGCCAGATGATTTTTGCTTTGGTTGTGCAATGCC
>JAQIXX010005542.1:0-13794 GCA_034700605.1 Willowsia nigromaculata | reverse complement strand
ATGTAACCCTGTTAAGTGACTTCTGAAATTAATTCATGAATTTCGACCATTTTCCTATGTGAGATGATTGTACCCAGGTTGGTTTTCTGGCTGGAAGTGAGTGAGTGGGAAAATGAACGTGAGATGGATGACGACATCTCTGCTGCAAGTTTTGAGGTTCATTATAAAATTAATTATTTCTTTGTTTTGCTTATGACAGCTTGTAGAACGTTACTTAATTTTTTTATCTGCTTCCTATACACAGGTTGAAATGGTTTAAATAATATTTAGTTTTGGATCTTAAACTACTCTTTATTTGTCACAATGCATAAAGATGGATTCTACTATTGAGTTGCAAAAAAATATTAAGTTGTGTAAAATGAGATGCACATGTCTTTTTGTGAAGATTTACGACAAATTGAGCTGGCCATATTTCAAATATGGCTTCAAAAAGTCTTTGAGAAAGATTTCTGCATCCCATGTAACATAAATGTTTGTCATCAACCATAATTTCTTACACGTCATTATTTGAAATCACAAAAATTAATTTTTGTATGAATTAAACATATTCCATTTGTTAGGTTTTCATCATGTTCTATAATCGTATTTGAGAAACATTGAAATTACTACAGGTAAATTAGGTTACATACATACAAAATATTACATTTAGGTGCCAAACTAAATTTAAAAGAGTTGCTTAAGTGAAACAAACCTAGTGTATCTTTTGTAATTTGGGCGTAATTGTGTCTACGTGTTGATTGCAAGGGAAATCTACTCCGAGGCAAATTGAAACTGCATTAATGAATGACATATTCCTTCGTGAATGGAAGCTATGCATACAAGTGTGTGTTATAGGTTAGATAACCAATTTACCTCATTCAATTACGTACTTATTTATCGCTAAAAATAAAGAAAAACAAATAATCTTAACGATATATGGCCGCTTGCACATGTTATTTTAAGCTAAGCGGCGTTCAACTTCTACACACATATTACGTACACCGGGCTGTTTTAAATTGAAATTTTTATAAATGTTCGTTCAACGATGAGTACCAAAATGCGTAAGTCTCTGTTTTGTCAATTTTTAATTCTTTCTGGTGTCGGTTTAAAAATGGTTATTAGAAATTAGGAGCTCAAAAAGCAAATTAAAAATATCTTATGTTAATTTTGCATTACGAATTAGTAATCATGTTTTGAAAAATGATTTAGCAAAAACTGCATAAGTAATTTAAACTTTCACTCATAGGTAGTCAATTTTACGATAATGTAGCCCAATTACCAAATTTTTATGGGCACTATTGGATTAGTATTCATAGATGCATGCTTTTTAATGATCTATTAATTTAAAAAACTGAAAGACGTTTGTAAATTTGATTAATTTTACTCAAATATTATGATGGTCTATGATTGTGGCGACTGATTTATGGTTTCAATTTCCAGTTTTACATTGGAAGATTTTAATCATGATGACATGAAAAAACTAAGATATGATACGGGGAATACGGAGAAATGATTTGTTAAAAATAGCTGGAGTGAATCTTGGAGAGAAGATGAATTCATTCGTATGGAGCGTAATAATAGAAAGGACATGTGTAGAATTGCAACCTTTGCTTCATATCCGGTCTTCATGTTGTTTTTGTAGGTAGTGGGGAGCAATGATCTTGATGTGTAAACATGCATGTGTTTTTAACCTAATTAGAGATATGTAGTCTGTTGAGTTGTAAAAATTATAGGGCTACTGAAATGGGACTCGTTATAACAGTAATATGTAAAGAGTTCACATCTCCAGCTAGCCAGTGCTTCAAATGTCAACAGGTATTAATATTTTGGAAATGATATACGCGTTTTAGAAATAATCTTTGGAATCTCGAAATAAAATTTTATAAAAAACGCTGAAGAAATGAATCAACCCTCTTGAATAAAATTAAAACAAGAAAGAGAAAGTTTTCAGACCCGAAAGACCAACCCTTTAACTCGGTATCATTGAATAAATCAAACTAAATCATATAAAACTTAATTCGAATATGTTATCGTCGTATTAAATACTTCAAGTGTCGCTCATAATAATTTCCTTCGTCTCGTCTTCCTGTGATAGTCCTTTCGCCACAACGATCTCTCCACACCGTACTCAACTTTAGCCAGATGCCCCCGGATAGATGACCTTTCGACAGAATGGCCAGCCCATCCATGACTCCAAGATGGAACACTCTATCATCAATTCACTCGAGTTTGCTACTTAAAACTTTCACCGCACGTTTGTAACTGTACTCAAAAAGTGCATGATTCCAGGACTGACCCTTAACGAGAACGATCTGTGTAACCCAACTTAAGTCTGACTACGAGGATCCGTTTAATTATCCCGTCACGAGGCAATAACAAAAAATCCTTTCGATACCTACGACAAATGACCTTTGTGGGGTCGCACATTCTGTGAATATCGACAAAGACTCATCTGGAAGCCCTCCACTATGACATGTTAGTGCCCCAAAGGCTCCACAAAGTAAACCATCTCTCGTAATTCAGAGGGGAAACGTTGCCCGCTCAGAAATTCCAGCGTGTGTAACGTAGTTGACCTGGACCGCGACTCGGATCCCAGCCACTCGGCTCTCACAAGCAATATGTGCCATATATTGATTTTCAACATAGCCTGTAAGTTGCAAGTTTGGGACTCGGTGCTGCTTCAAGGACTCCATAAATTTACCATTCTCTTAAGAATCATATCGGTAGTTGGAAGAAATGGACTAATTAATCAATTGGGAACGAATGCGCAGTTGGCTGTTACGCGAATCCTGGCCCCTGTCAATTTAACGGAGACAACGGCCCCTCCGGATATGAATCCTGGCTTTGTTTCCTGCAACTTCGGAGCACCTCGATCCGTCAGCTTTGATTAGCCGGTAACAGACAGCAGGATTGGGAAGACATATCAGGATATGGGATTATAAAAAGTTACTTTTGAATCAATACATACATGTACATGATACATATCTGTATTGGTTAGTTTGGTTTTACACCCTGATTGTCAAGTTTCTGCTTTGAAAAGATGTTCACCTGCACTAATTGAAGCCAGATCCGAAAACATGAGCTCAAAATTTGCGTTATCCTGGTAATTATACTGGCTTGGACTTGGAGCAATACGTATCGGGAACATAAATCAAGAATTCAAGCACTTCGCATTTGCAATATTATTGGGAAGTTATGATTATGATACTAAAAGGAAATGTAGACTCTTGAATATTATGCGAAAGAATCTTAATGCATTTGTTGACAACTTGTTTACATTCGTTAGAAAAGTTTGTACATTGCTGAAATCATATATTTTATTTTTCGTTACAAGAAAATTCAAATTAGAAATGTTAGTCATTCATTATCTACCAATTAACTCTTGTCTTATTAGTTGATAAAGCATAATGTAATTTACTTTATCATTGACACTGAATCTATCCCAGAAACTTTGGATTTTCTAGCTTCTCAAGTCATGTATGTATGTTTGTGAAAGTAGAAAAACAGTAACTGATTGAAAAATGAAGGTAGTATGAAGGTGCGAAGCTCAAATATTTTCAATGCAGTGAAAGTTGTATTGAAATTTGGTCTAAAGATTATGTTGACTTTAATATATTCAATCAGGGTTGCACTACAAACAATCTAGATAGATAGATAGATAGATTCATTTTATTGTCTTGCTTGTATCAGATATCTGTTTTCCATCAAGTGACATGATTAAAGAATATATTCTATATAATTTAACTACTAACAGAGTCATAAAAATTGTATACTTATTAATAAAAAATTGTATTTGAAACCCTTTGTTCAATTATCCAGCTTTTACATTCAAGCAAAAAAGAGCCAAAACTTAAAGTTTTAATGGTCCAATCTCGTGGAAGCTTGTTCCACGCAATGGTTTCGTTATATACATATGATTGATTTTTTGAAGGTTTGCGATTTGTGTGGACACACAATTACAAGTGGCATACTCTTTTCATATTTGTCGCATACTTCAACATCATTACGCTTTAACTTCCAATACATATTTTTTAGCAAACTAATTCGCACTCTTTCTTCTAGTGTGAAAAAATTCAAATCTGACAGGATTAAATTTACATCAAGAGTGTTTCTTACTGTTGTATAACGTCTCACTCTCTTCCTTTTAACATATTTTGGAAGAAAAAAACTAATTAAAAACCTATTAACAATTTCTTGTATGCTGTTCAATTTTTGTGTGGTTTGGACTGCCCATATGTCAATACAGTAATCCATAATTGAATGCACATAGGCATTCACCAATACCTTTACAGCGAATCCATTTAAGTATTTTTTAATACCATACAAATATTTTATTTTTTGTGTCACTGAAGACTTTACCGCGTTAAATTGCAAATCAAACTTTAGATTTTCCTCAAACATTACGCCTAGGTAACGAAAGTTTCATACTCTGTCAATTGAAAAAGTATCATACTTCATTGAATTACACTTGTCCAGTGGCACAACGGTTTTTGAAAAAATCATAAATTTAGTCTTTTCATAGTTCATTTGCATTTTATTAGCCACGCACCAGTCATTTACTCTTTCCACTTGTTCTGCCATAGCTAGCAATAAATCGTCAATGTCTGTACCTTTAACGTACAGAACAATATCATCACAGTAGAGCAAATCTGCAGTTACTTCATTGCACTATGATTTACAATACAACATACCGTCTTGTTTTCGGAACCTATCGGTTCTACAGTTTTACTCCAATCATAAAGAATCATAAATGGAATCAAGCTTGCACTAAAATACCAAATAAATTTAACAGATAATTTTTATTCGTATGGCTAATATTTTCCCTCGTTATTCAGTTGCTATTCCATTCCTCCTAGCAAATATACAATAACGTAAACGAAAAATTTCAAATGCAAAAAGATAATTCAATGCAGTGTGTCCCCATGTGTTTATTGATATCGTGTATGCGAACTGAGATCATAAACTTGATATTGTTGCGGCGTTGCAAATTTTTTATCTGCATGGCCTGAAAACATTAACGATTATTTATGTTGACAATTTTTCTCATTTAAAAGCTAGTTGGTATTCTAACTGAAGCGAGTGAACGTTAAATATAAGATTGAAATGGACGGTGATAACTCTACCTCAAGATATGAGGTTCCTTGTGAAATTAATTAGTTGTACTGAATACAGTTTTTTTGGTTTCACGACAGCTTGTACAATGAATTATACTTGGGTAATTGAAACGATTATTTTGTAGCGATGTTTGAATATTGTGATTAATGAAATCTTCTCAGAGCCTCTTTCCCCATTTTCCTTCTCCATAAATTCAACCTTTTACTCAATTTACAAAAGAAATATTTCAGAAATTAGAATGATGATTAAGAGGTTAAGAAGGTTAAATAAGCTGGATCACAATTGCAAAGGGAATATCTGGCTAATGAAGTCATATGAACTGAGCCTGTGAATTCGATGAATAAGCGTAATCTGTGGTTTGTCAATTTTCTTATCTGCATCATTCCTGTTCAATAATTATTATATTGGCTAATATCCTCTTTTAGATGCAATAAAGAATCATGACTAGAAATTACCTCGTGTGTGTATTCCATGGAAGTGAGAATTGGTTGAATGGTAATTACCCAGAAAATAAACCATAGTGATTAGAACATTGTATTGCTAATTTATAGGGCAATTCAATATGTCAAGAAACCTATTATTTCATTCGTATTAACCCCTTGTGAACGTTTTGGTGCCGTGGTTTCCGTTTGAGGAAATTAAATATTTTGAAACTCCATCTTTATCAAAATTACAAAAATATATTGACTGAAAGTTTCCTTGTACGTAAGATAGATGACATTAAATAATTATTTATTTCATTGATCGAAATATATTTCCACTTATTATGGTGCACTGAAAACCATCCGATGGTCACCAGTAAATTTGACAGCAATCCATTTTGGATTTCTTAAAAGGTGCGCATATTATATCCGAATTTATTTGGTTTTATTTACCCTTTTTAAAGTCTCTAAAATTACTTTTTACATTTTCTAATTGAAGAAGAAATTTTCCACACTGGTTTCAGAATTTCACATAGGTGAAAACGCAAATCGGTATTTTAGTACCTAATTTTGTAGCCGGTAACTCACTTAATTACTTCATAGTTACAAAAGGAGAAGGTAGATCAACAATTGAAACTTATTAGTAGCTCGCAAATTCTGAAAAACATATTTTTGACGTATGACTGACTCAAAAACTCTTGGTTTAGTTTAAAGCGTTTCATTGTAACTAGTTTGAGTACTCCAGTAATTAAAACAGTGGAGTTGTAATTTCTTATAAACTCAAAGTACATAACCTAACTGATTACTTCAATTTTATTATATTCACGTTTCCCATCGACGCCATAGTTTCCGCAAAAGCAGTTTCTTTTATAATTAATCACAGCACTGTTCTTTTATTATGTCCTGCATAAATGAAGAAACTTCCAAATGCCTGAATAGTCTCGTTTTGAATTAAAACACTTAATTTCATAAAATCGTAAATATTTACTACATTTTTGCTTATGATTTCACCAAAATTTGTACACATTTGCAAATTTACATGCCATATTTTGCACGAGTTTTTTTACTCATATAATTAATATCAAGGTCATTTAGATTTTTTAGTTTCACGTGTATGAATAGAGTTTGGGTTATATTATGGGTTCCGGACAATCTTTCCACGATACATTTTTCCCGGTCATTCTTTGCATAGGACAGCCTTTCTTTAGGACAATCCATAGGACAGATTTTTCAGAGGACAAACTTTCCACAGGACAATCTTTCCATAGAACAATCTTTCCATAGGACACAATTTTCATAGGACGTGCTTTCCATATGACAATCTTTTCCCAGGACAAAATTTCCATAGGACATCTGTTCCAGAGGACAATGTTTCCATCGGACAAAATTACCTTAGGACAGCTGTTCCGCGGTCAAATTTTCTAATAGAACAATATTTCGCACGGACATCTGTTCCAGAGGACAATCTTTCCATAGGACTATTTTTCCAGAGGACCATAGTGTTAGAAAATGGATCTTGGTCATAAGATGACAATTAAGATGTTGGCATATCTAAGCCTACAATAAGTTAATGTTTCGTTCCGAACACCATTCTGTGTTTTTAAGATTTCCATTTTATGACACAGATCCATTATCCGACACAATGGCCGTTGTTTTCATTTCTGGATAGGCCTGGAAAACCTGTCAGGAAAAAATTTGTCCTCTGGAAAAATAGTCCTGTGGAAAGATTGTCCTCTGGAACATCTGTCCTCTGGAAAATCTGTCCTCTGGAAAGGGTGATCGCGGAAAAGTGACCGGAAATGTGTCAGGGAAACATAGTCACCAACCCTAATATTATATCATTCATCGTTAGCTTTCTTTATAACAACATCCATTTGCTGCTACATTTTCTAAAATGTTGTCATAGTTTAAATCATAGTAACCATTTTTTGAACGTGGTTCAACTGTTTTTCGTGTAAGATTTGTTGGCACAAAAAGCAAAAATGCGTGACGTGATAAATTCGTAGGTTTAACAAGCGTTTCCGACCGAATTTGGGGGTCCTACTTCAAATGTTTAGCTATTGGTTTTTGATAACCTGATAAATAAAACTATCAACGCTGAAATTTTGCTTAATCCTTGATGAAATGATGCAAACTAGAGTTTCCCTACTGCTGTGAGCGTGTTCGTGAACTGTTACCCTCCAATTGCAACACAACGAACGATGAACAAAGTACTGAGGTTGATGCTCGCAAGTGTAGGCTGGCTCAACTTGACACTCAATATGCAATAAACTAAAATGACAAGAATAACTGGGAAATAGATATTTTTGACGATTTTTAATTATCTACCAACAATAAATGACCAGTTATCTTAACAATCGAAAACTAATTAAAAATTAATGTAACGTAAACGATAAGCGAAAAAATGAAACAGAAAAATATTCCGAGCTGAACGGATCGTACTCTCTAGACTGAAACTGCTGCACACACAATCGCACAATAAAACTGACAGTGCCGCTGAGCTGCCAACTTGCCTCTCTTTTGGGGCTCAGCTCAACGGACAAAAAACTAACAACCATTGAAATGACGACAACGAAAACTCGTTGCGTTCACAAGACACACTGACAAAAATACACATAAAAAATGAACAAAGAACATTCTGGCTTATTCTACATGAAAACATATTCCATCTTCGAAACAACCTGTATCATGATTTTCAACATGCAGAATTCGCTTAGCTGCGTGTGTGGAAGTTAATGTTGCTTTAAAGATTCCGTTAACTTACCACGCTGTTTCAAGAATGGAAGTCGCTGGCCGGAAGAAAGATACCTGGACCTTATATGTTGTGCCATTAGCTTTTACGCGAATCCTAGTTCTTGTCAAATCTAGAGAGACTCCGATCCATCCTTCTTCAACCCTGGCTTTGTTTGCTACAACTTTGGAGCACTTCGATCCACCCGTTGTTATAGGCCAGTAACAGAAAACATGATAGGCTTCTGCTGCTTCCAGCTTAGAATTCATGGCATGAGCTACAAGAATTTCTTTCTCCACCAACGGAATGTACCACTTCGGAGTATCCTTCTTCGTGACTTTTGCAATATGTACGCAAATAAGCTGGCTAATGTGCTTCACCGTGGTAGAGGGCCTAAAGCCCAAGCTGGCAATGAAGGAAATTGCTGCTCTCTGTCAGCAAAACGAAAAAAATGAAAGACGTATGGAATTTTTGTCCATATTTAGAAGCTGACTCACCAGGTTGTGTTCATGGATTGACCCATGTCAAATTAATTGTTGAACTCGAGCTAATCCCTTATTTTCCATATAAAATACATTTAAAAGTGTGCAAAATTTACTGGGATTCCGGTGCCGACTAAGCAGGTAATCATGCTTTTAGATTAAGTTGACAGAAAATTGTTTGGGAATTTTCAGGTAACCTGCATAAAATTTTTCTCGTAAAATGATCTGTTCAAGATCCGAACACGTGCACACTCGTTGTACCTAGCTCATTTTGAAAATGGGATAGTGACATTTCCAGTTGAGACTACGAGCTGATTTTGATTTCCGTTGTATTAATATTTTCAGGTAAACATGTTTCGGGCTTGTTGCATGTTTATGCAGCAATGCGACGGCACTTTGTGAAACTAATAAACAAATGGTGGCAAATTTAGACATAAGGTACATTGTAGCTAATTATGGGTTTCGAATTCGTGTTAAGTTAAATTTTTTGACAGATATTATACTCTGCCATAACGAACGAGTTATTGCAAAGCAGTATCGTTTCAGTCTGACATATATTATGCATTCTTGAGAGAGTTTCCGTACTCACTAAGCATGGCTGTGAAATCCATCGCTGATGAATGCTTGCAGATTTGAAAAACAGTATTGGAAGTGACTTAAAGTTAGAAGCAACTTACGTAGAATAAAACATTGCTCGTTGCCGATAGAATAAAAACGCTTACCGAAATTATTCCGGGTTATTCAATCTGGAATGGAGGAAGATGGACACAACATCGGGGATGATACACTCTGGCAATATCAGAAAATTTCATGTTTGCCATCACTTGCGCCGTTGTCGTCCGAACATCATCGTCACCACAATCCACCAACATTAGAAGGCGGTTCATCCCAGAAGGTTCTGTGTGCTATCAAGACTATAGAGACTCTCATTATATGTATCAATTAATAGATAAATAAAAGGAAACTGATTCTTTAGTGCGAACAACAATACCTATATTATATGGCTATCGGGAAGTTAATCTTTATAAATAGATCATGAGAATGGGCTTAAAAAACTTAAACATGATTAACCGATTACCCATTTGTGTTATTACGGTTATTAAACGTCAAGCGATATGTTACATTCCGTAACTGTTATCTCGTCTTGTATGCTTCAGGAGCTGTCAACCTGATGTGCATAAGGGTATATAATTTGTAAAATAATTTTAAAACCACCTCTAACCTAAACAAATTTATTCCATGTATTTTCCGTTACTTTTGTGCCAATAAAAACCTAATGCCTAAATAGAATCAACAAAGTAGAAACAGAATATTATTCTAAGTAAACTGAAGGGTTCAATTCGTTTTAATAATCGTTTGGTTTTAATTCTGAAATTTAAGTGAGATATGACAATTTTAAAATATTTTGTTTTATAAAAATCCTGAAGATATTGCGAGAGCTGGTAAATGATAACTATGTAAACTATGAGTGTACTCTGTGCGCTTAACACATTTATATCCCATTTTCTTGATGAAAGAAACGGTTACAATTCCCATTTGCTGGGAAGAATCATGACACGACAGAAAACTCTTCAGACTAATGCAAAAAAGGACTAGGAGAAAAATTGCATGCATATTTTTCTACAAATATAAGACCTGCTTTTCTATTTGACAAAATAAATGAGAGTTAATTATCAACGTCAGATCACATACGGCAAATTATCTAACACTCAGGAAAGTCATATTAAAGCCATATACCAGTATACATGTCCATTGATAAGATGCCACATTTAGGTTGACAACATTTTAATATTTCGTGTCAATAAAGTGATGAACTATAGTAATATTTCTACCCAAATTCATTCGTCCAATGCGTTTGCCCAAGTGGAAATGATGCATATTTACCGTTTAAAACTTACAAAAGTTCTGCAAACTTTTTTGAAGTCGTTGAAATACTGAGAGTTTCCGTTACGGTAATAAAAACTGGTTCCAACTACAACAAAATGGTGCATTAATGGTGTAAGTTTTGCCTGCCATAAAAATACTGAAGTATGAAGAAAGCTTGATACTTTTATTAAATTATTTGAATCTGAGGCCTTGAATTATGCATTTTTGCATTGTTTTTTACACGGAAATAATACGACTGGTTTCAATATTTATTTCGTATTTTGCTCATCCAGTCCTCAGGAAATGGTGCATTCAACTTTGAATTGAAAAAATTGTAAATTGAATGCTACATTTTGTAGTGAAAATACATGCTGAGCGAAAATATTTATCGTTGAAATTCTTTTTCTTATGTTTCATTGAAATCTTTCCGCTTGTTTCAATTTGCCCAAAATGTCACTCAAGTTGGGGCGAGTCTATCGATTGGACAAGGAATAGTGGGGCAGCTCCAGTAAAAAGTGATGGACAATATGGAAGTGGTCGGGCATTTTCTCCAGCTAGAGCGTTGGAAGGACAAGATTTCCGGAAGACTGGAGATCTGGTGTCATTAAGTGAACAAAACTTGATAGATTCTGCATCTTGATGCTGATTCCAGAAATGGGGTTTATCAACGTGTGGATTGCTGGGGCATAGACGGAGGGGCAAATGGAAAGTATTGGTTAATGAGTGACACGTTCCTTCGTCAATGCGCTTTAGGTAAGCAAGTTGATAACATGGATTAGCTTGTCAGCACTCCTCACACGATCATATTATTGTAAATTGAACTCCTGAAGGTTAAGGCAAACGAATAATGACTGGTAAAAAGGAGCTAGAGAAATAGGACTAGTTATAACAGTAATATGTAAAGAGTTTACATCTCCTCTCCTCAGTGTTTCATATGTCAACAGGTATTAATATTTTGGAAATGATTTCCGCGTTTTAGAACTAATCTCAACAAAACATCAAAAATAGTACGCTTAGGCATTGAATCATCCCGCTTGAATAAAATTAAAAATAAAAGAGCCAGTTTCCCGGCCTGAAATAGCAACCCGGTCATTGAATTTTATTGAATACATTAGACTAAACGTATAAAAAAATGTGGAAACGATTATGTTATCATGTTACATCAATTGTGTCTCATAATATTCACCTTTGTCTCTCCCTACTGTGAAGAACCCTAGGCCACCATAATCTCTCTACATTTCACACAGCGCCCAACAGTTTCAAGATACTCTCGGGTGGATGACGTTTCGACAGAATGGCCAGCCCATCCTTGACTGAATGAAGCACTCTTTCATCGAGGCACTCATTAATAAATGTGCTACCTACTTCCGAGTGTTACTGCACATTTGTGACTGCCTTCAAAAAATTCCTGACTCATTCCTAAACTACCTCTGAACGAGAAAGCTCCCTGTGACCTATTGAATTCGTTTTACTATATATAGATCCTTTTAACACCTCCAGAAAAATCACTTTGAATGCGTATGACAAGGGACTTTTATAGGGTCTCACATTCTGTGATTATTGACTAGGTCTCATCTGTAAGCCCTCCCCTGTGACATGCGAATGCCCTGAAGTTTCCACAAATTGTGGACCACAATGCAACCCATCTCCCCTTATTTAGAAGAGGGACGTTTTCTGCTCAGATTATTTGAAGTGCATTAATTAATTGACCTGGATCACGCCTCGGATCTCAGCCACTCTGCTCTCACAAGTAACCAGTACCATATTATGATTTTCAACTTGGAGAAGCCGGTAAACTGAGACTTTGGAACCCAGTGTCACTTCAAAACTCGATAAATTTAAAAAATGATTTACTTGAAAATTTCTTGAGTTATTTGGACGACCGTATCGGGATATGCATTGTTTTAATAAAAAATATTTTTTCAATTTTTTCCCGCTAATTTTTAAAATTTTTGAAAATCCTTCAAATCACAATCTCAGTTTTTAATTCAATGCAGAATGCAACAAGTTTCACTGTGATAATTTGTTTAGTTTGGAAATAAATTGGCGCTCTTTTTTGCGCAATTAAACTGCACATAACTTCTACATGTTTTGTTGTATTGCCTCAAAATTTTGTGTGTGGGATAATCTAATGTAGCGTAAAAATATATACTAATTTCAAAAAAATCGAAGACTTGCGTAGAACTACCATGTCGGAAATTCGTAAACCTGCTCTTTATGTTTAATCCTAGAATTATGCAGCCACTCAAAATGTTTCCTTAAAAAATATGAAATTCATATTTACTAGATTGGTTCGGAGTGAATCGAGAAAGGTTATTAGTGATGATGCGAAGGAATTTTTGGAAACGAAATAGAGGAAAGTGCTGTGTATGTATTTATTAGTCATGTTCGTTTCACTGTTTCCAGCTTCCGAGGCTTCACTGTTATGATCAAATTACCACCTCCATAATTCGAAAAATATATTCTTATCTCTTTCAGAAGTAAATTTCCTCGGTTAAGATGGCATTTCCACCTGGAATCTTGCTATAGAAAAAATGACAAAATTTGTCCTTACCCAGATACAATAATAATTTTCGATGCCGGTTCCATTTCCTTGTATGATAAGTAGTAACAGTTACATTAACAAGAAGGCAAATTACAGAAATTGTCTGTGGTTTCGTGATCTACTTCATAGCGATATTGGCAGAATGGAAGAGTGGGATTTTGTATGAGCCCACTGGGATTTCCTCTTAATCTGGTTTTTCACTGAAACTCTTAAACAAACTGACTACATATCTCGCCCTGAAGGATTAGTGTGACACCATTGGAGAGTCCGGTTTTTAATCATACGTTTTGGCTGAACAATAATACTTGTCATTTAATCCTTAGAAATAACTTGTACCTGTTTTTGAGTTAGGGAGTTAACTTAAGGATTACTAATACATAATAAGCACATTTAGGAACAATTGAAAAATCTTAGAAGACTTGCAAATATTGGTTGAAATATATAAACGCCAGCATACACTATTATAAAATTGTCGTGGTCGGAGTCTCATTCAGATTGAGCAAGTCGTCTATTCCAAAGTGGTTCAGAAGGTGAGGTAACAGGTGCAAAGTACATATTTTTATTCATCAGCAGGTTTACGAATTTCCGACATGGTAGTTCTACGGAAGTCAGAGATTTTATTGAAATGATTATATATTTTTACGCTACATTAGC
>JAQIXX010005541.1:0-13798 GCA_034700605.1 Willowsia nigromaculata | reverse complement strand
CATGGGATAGCTAAACAGCTACTTCGTATTTTCCAATGCACACAACTTTGTTTCTCGTTAATAAACCCTCTAAAGGTGAATGCTCCATGAACCGGAAACCATCCATGAAATTCAAAACTATCTGGGTGAGAAACAAGAGCACTTGTACTTTCGCGAGGAGGATTGCCAAACCGTAGCACGCTATTTCAGACAGATCCTTTTGGGATCTTTTAGTGGTTTCGAATGTCTCCACTGGATGCGATTTTTGGCGCTTACTAGAAGGCTATACTCATCGTCAGCATATCAGTTTCCTGAGTTTCTGATTTAATATGAAGCAAAGAAAATGAACAAAACTTGGAATTGTAGTTTCCGGCATATGAGCAAAAATGTGAACTTTGGTTTCCTTAATCTCTTAGTTTTCCTTGTTTATGTGTTTAGTTCATAACCCTCCAGTCATAATACTCATGATTCACAATAATTGGCACAATAGCCAGATTACATGAATTTGCATGAAAACTTTTATGCAACTTTACATTATGTGTAACTTAGACCTATTAAAAGCTTATTAAAAGACCCAAAAGTTATAAAAAATAAGTAGATGCTATTCATGCATGAAAAGCGCAGTGCATGGTTTGTCAGATAATACTGATATGAAGGAAAGAACGCATTTACTAGTTAGGTATTATCATGCGGTGAATTGATGAGCAAACATTGCGCAAACCATGAAGATACATAGACCACAACACTGCACAATAGAATATATGTATAAGCCATGCATGTGAACATGTTTTCTGAAAATACGTACACACACCATACCCCCAACAAAGTTTGTAAAGGGTGGAACTTATGAGACTTGCTAGTCGTATGGGTGCTCATAAACTGCATTTTCATAGAAAATGCATTATTACTTATATATGAATCCGGAGGCTTATGCTTCCACATTGCGTATTTTCGCCATTATTTCTCGATTTCCTCCATCATCTATCCAACTCGATCCGATTTCAACAACTTTTCATCTTCTTCCTTTCCTTTCGTTTTTCTCTCAGCAGCAAAATTGTTTTTGGTTCATAAACTATTCTATTTCAGCAATATTAAAATATTATACCTATGTATATTGGTGCAGAGTAGGTAAAATGTCAACGTAATTTTATGGATAAGAATATGCCTATGTACATGTGTAGGTATAATCATCATCATACTAGAATAGACGGTACTTCAAGGCCCTGCCTGAATAGGAAAAAAATATATAGATAGATAGTCTCCATGTGGCACATTTTCATTTTAGATTGTGTTAAGTTTTTGCCTTGCTCTAATGTAAATTTGAAAGGATCCTCAGAGTGCGTGCGTGTGGGGAATGATGAGATGCAATTTTAATATAATATGCTTTCACAATATATCGTGTCATTTGAAAAGGAAAATCGAAATTGAATCGTTTTTTAGCAGAATAGCATGGAGAAACAGGCATATGTCATTTGCCGTATCAACTGAAGTTTTTAGAGGATTGTGGATTGTTCGTTTAATGTAATGAATTAAGAACGGAATGAATGCATCCGTCGACGAGTATCTATTGTTGCAGATTTGTATGCAATAATTTTCCGAAATACATAGCGTTTATTTATTCAGAGCCCGAGAATCTAATCGTACCCGGGCATACCTTTTCCGATTCACCTGAGTGTAATAGATTCTTTCTCCTTCGGCTCAGCACTTTTGTATGTATTTCTGATGATGAAGTAGGTTTTTACCAAACCGTAAATCATTCCAATCCCGCAAAACGCTCTACTTCATATTCGCCACTCATACATGTAACCTCAAATAAGACAATCAAATCCGTGCCATAAAATGAAGGCAGAACAAGTTGGATGCGACTTCTCACAATTTCCACTTTATTCTAATACAAATCTGTATTCTCTCATTCATTCTAGTTATCATCATCATTCTCGTTTGCAGTAGGAACCTATAAAGTCTGGGGAAACGGAAGCACAAGCAGTTGCATGGAAAACAATAGAAATTACTCTTGCTCGTTGAGAGCAAAGCGGAATCATACGTAAACGACAGAAAACAAAACAATTTCATGTTCATTCTTTTCAAGATATCCGAATATCAGATGAACTTTATCACTTTAATGCAGTATAATATAATATGCATATATTTAGTCACACGTACGTAGGTATATGTGCATTGACATATTTGATTAATAGCTGGAAGTAAATTTTGATTGGAATAGGCAACCACTAGAAAGAATTTGACAGTTACATGTTTTTTGCTTCATATCGTTTTTGCAATTGGTGTTATTTAAAGTAAATTGTTTAAGAGAACACCATTAGAGATAGGGAAACGAAATTGGATCGAAATACTCATTCAATATTTATAATATCTGTTTGTCACTAGTACAAACATGATGGCAATATTTTTTCTACTGATGCAGATATCTAATTTTTAATTTCATAATTTTTTGCTTATTCTTCTAGCCTGTGGGGATCTACATTGGAAAGTATGACTGGGCTGGGAATCCTGATATCGGTGATAGTAGCCTCCGAATACAGAATGCAGCGCTGGAGTATGACGGAGAATGGAAGTGTCAAGTGACAGCATCCGACTTCGCCACCTCAAGTCCCATGAGGTTGGTGTTGCGACTTGCGAGGTCAGACATTTCTTTCTGTTTACTTTTATGTGCTCCAGTTTGATGTTCTCTCAACCAGAGTAACGGGTTTGAGAGCTTTACTTTATTTCCTTAGGGTACTAATACAAACATACTAAGCTATTTCGTTATTAAGAGGTAGAGCGAAATGATTATGTACTGGAAGTATATATTTATACTGCATATATTAATATCATTTATGTAATTCCCTTTTTACTAAAATTATAAGGATTTTTGTTCAACAATAGTTTTTAATAATTTAAATGTGGAAGTTATAAATGGACTTATCTTCTTCGACTTATCGATGGAATTGAAGTTTGGAATTTTTTTCAACTCGACCTTAGTAATGTTCGCTGACGTTTATTTATGCATGCAACTTATCGAAATGAGAGGAGAAATTAGGATACTATTCATTTATTCATTCGAAAATACCACAAATAGCATCCATTTCTACTGAGAAGGTAAATGGGTACTTGATCAAGACAAATGGTGAACCTGAAAAGGAAAGGAAGAAAATAATTGGACAGATTCATATTTACGCCACTACAATGCACCGAGAATCGTGATTTCCAGCAGTGCCACCGACAGTAATAGACGTTTTCCCATTAGCTTGGCTTACCTTCTTTAGTTTTTTCAGGGGCTCTATAATACATACGATCATAAGTGGGTACCCTACATTTCTATTATTGGAGTTGAATGGCTTTTAGATGTTAAATTAAGAAATAAAACAGTGGGAGTTTGTTGCAAAAGGAAATATAAAAACTAATCCTGTTGAATGTAATAAGTTCTTTTCTTGTTTTCGGTGAATGTGATCTTGTGGAAAGATTGCGAATTGCGTCAACGTTTATTAGAGTATGTGAGTTGACCTACATATGCTGCAATCTTACAATACTTTTAAGTGATTTATTTGAGTAAGTCATGATGACATGATGTATTGATTCACGTTGTTGGGGTTTCATCAGCGTTTTGACCAATAATCGAGCCAATATAGTTCTTTTGGTTTAGAAGAACAGCGAATTCCGTTCTTTGAATAAAATTACTTACCAAACACACTAGAATCAGGTCCAGGAAACTGAAATGACCATTCAACCAAGAAAGTCTGTAAAGTGACGAAAGTGGTTTTGCAAAATTGCGGGTAGAGTAGAATATTTTTTGGCGTAACATTACATGAACAAGCCAGCGTGAGACCTAAACCGATGTAATGCTGTAATACTGCTCTACTTTCTTTTGCAAGCCACTTCAACAACTAGTGCAATATTATGTCAGTAAACGATTGAACGAACGAAAGAAGACATGTCTTTCCTCCATACACAGTGGTCTTAGCGTTGTAATATGATTCCAGTTTGAAATGAAGTGAGTGCTCAAAATGTTGTATGCATTGGTACGCATTACGGTGGTAGCAACAATATTGCTTTATACGGGGGCGAACAGGAGGAAACATGAGCTGTCGATGTTTTCTCGGATGGTTGGATAAAATTGAGATGAAGAGAATGATGATACAACTTGGTCCCCTTAATGTTCATTTGTTTCCCCGTCCCCGTCTCTCTTTTTTGTCTCTTCAAAGGAAATGTGCGTACACAATGAAAGTTTATGCAGTATTCATGTATTCCTCGGGCAGTTTAACGAGATTATTGACAATTTATATGCATTATTTTTTCATGAGATTTGTTTCAATCCTTTGCGCTATAAATTACGATAATTTATAACACATGTTAATAATGCTCAGTGTCTATAGCAATTTCATTTTTAAAGCGAAGCCCCCATTTTTCAATAAACAAAACAATAAAGTTGTTTAAATTTAAGAGCTTTACAGTACCATTCCGCTTTTACCGCTTACATATTTGCACGTATACATTAGCCAGTAAATAGATATTACGTTTAGCAATGTAGGCAGCGAAGTGAGTGAAAGTACCTTGCAATTTTTTCAAATTAATTGTCCCTTGTCACAAGGGCATTGTAAACGAATTTATACTTTTTTGTCTGAAAGATTATATCGGAAACATGTCTGCAATACAGGCATAATATAAGATGTTTGCCTACGATAAAAAGTTAATGTTCTGTATAATGTTGGGGGTGTGATACATTTATAAATTCGGCGTACACCACCACGTATTTCGAACAAATTGAATTTGTCGTCGCCGCGAAAAAGGAAAAGCCAAGGAAAAGCCAAGGAAAAGCCAAGGAAAAGCCAAGGAAAAGCCAAGGAAACGCCAATGAAAAGCCAAGGAAACGAAGGAAAAAAGAGAAACGCTTGTGCGTTAGATATACATATATACACGCAGACACAAAAAAGTTGTAGCTGTACTCCTCTTCTGGATCAAACGTAATGAGATAATAAAAGGACTACAGGGAAGTTAAATTGAAAATGACAAATTGGAACGCATTACCGGAAAAGAAAAATCAAAAAGCATAAAACGAGGAGGCAGAAAAGAGCAAACCACTACCACCTGATTTCATCCAGCAATCTTCAAGAAACATGAAGTATTTCGATGAAAGCTTTTTTAAAAAGGATTTCGTAATGGACTGTATATTGTGTTCGTTTATTTACCGTAAACTTTACGCACTAATTCATTGTACGTAGGGAAATTTTATGCTTCAGAAAACCCCACTAAATACAAATCAACCATGTTCGTAAATATAGACTTCCAAGTTGGAAGTTTAAACTTTCACACAAGCTCATTGTAATGTAACACAATTGTACAATAACATGATTAACACTTTATACAAAGTGTCTTTTTTAGCCTTATAAACTCTACTCATAAACAAGCACGGGCAAATTGTTAAAGTTAAGGATGTATTTAACGAAAATCTGCATTATTCAATGCATTTAAATGAATGAATGTCTATAATGTAGAATAAATTGGCGTTAAACGAAGCGCTGGTTAATAAAAGAAAATAATATCTGTTAGTTCATAATCATTACATGATGGAAGTAGGAGTAAAATTTTATATAAAAGACGATGAGGTGATTTTGATTTATATGCTGTATGAATTGAATATATTATAAGAGCAATTTTATAAGTGTTTCATGGTGATGAATTGAAAATTATCTTTTATGCAAATAGTCAAGTCACGAAACATTCCTAAATTGCTAGTTTATCTCACTGCGTCAAGATTTTAGGAGGCACGCTGAAATATTGTCAATTTATTTCCACAACGTATTTAGCGTTCTCAGAAATTCATACATAATGTTAAGAGTAGTATTTTTCATTTCATCCGCCTTTCTGTGTCTGCGTAATTGTAAAACACGTATTAAAAATAAAATATTCATATTTGCAATGGAGATGACTTATTTATGAGACTGTTATTTACTGCGGTAATCAATTATCCTGTGATGAATATTGTTGAAGATTGCATAATATTCTTTATCACAGCTTTACTTTCTAATATCCCTTTAACGTGTTCATTAATATTGATTTTCAAAATACTCCACAACCCTGAATTTAAAATCGGATAGCCATTGCTTAGATTGGAGTCATTTGTGTGTCCAAAATATGTATATAGCTGTAGTGAAAGTATAAATACGTTTATATACGAAATATTTTTCTGTTTTTCCATAAAGAGATGTGTATAAATTCTCCCCGTCCACTAATTGCGTTTTTTATCGCAAATAAAGTGTTCATAACAATTCGTAACGAATTCAAAGGAGTCACTCTGGTCTTATTCAAATTATTACCAAGAAGAATGTTGAGCATTGAGCCATTTATATGATGTGTAGTTTCAAATGTCCAAAAATGTATATCTCACAATTATGATAACGCGTCTTTTGTTCTGTAATTTTTTCAGTGCCACCCAACGCTCCTCAAGTGGAATACAATGGGACGTATGTAGCCAGTAGGAAGAATTTGACAGCACCCACCGGATAGAGAGTAGCAGTGAAATGCACTAGTCGTTACGGGAATCCACCTCGTTTATCAAGTGGTTTGTGGGTAAGTAATCGGGCAACAATTTATTGGCTAAAATGTGAAATTGTAACTGTAGAGCTTAAACACTTAAAACTTTCAAATCTTCGTTAGCACATTCTTTTGAATATTTGTTATGATGATACCAGAACAAATCATTTGAAATTAGTATTAATTGTTCATATATTTCAAAGTGTGCTCCTATGAAATATTTGAAAGCTTGAACAACATCCTAATAATATGTTGTATTTTACTTTGAAAAAATCAACCGAGCGTCTTTCAAAATGCGACGGAAGATTCAAGGAGGATACTATGGAAAAATTTCATAATAAACGCGCCAGAGGGTTGCATAATATTTCTTAATAAGTACAACTTCGTGAGGTGTCTCCAGTTTTCAGTTTAGTTACACAATTCAGCTTCCGGTTCGTTTTGTAGGTTAGATTAATTCCCTTCTTGCATGTACATCTTCTTTATCTCGATTTCATTTTTTTCCAATCCAGTAATTTGAAAATGCAGATGTGTTGATAGACAGCAGTGGAAGAAGAGAAGTGTAGACAAAATGTGATTAGATTAGAATAATCCATGAGTAAAGGAGAAGCAGCGTAGGCTTGCATAATATACGCAATCTAATTTCGTTTCTCCTCAAAGTTTTTTGTCTTATTCGGTAAAAAAACTTGCAAGAGAAAATGAAGACATTTTGTAACGTTCTGCCGACATACTGCACCACTGATACCGCCTTTACCGACGTGCATTACACATGCACACTGCCGAAGTGATACCGTATCCAGTGGAATAATGATCCTTAAAAAGCATTTCATTTCAATACAATTTTATGCCAAACTCGAGCCGCTTGTGTGGAAAGACAATTTCATTCCACTTTTTCCTAAACAATATTGTACCACGTTCAACCATTATCCTACATTTTTAATTCATGCATTTTGTATGGTGTAATTATTTTGTGGTTACTGCTGTGTAACCGCATGATTCACAACATCCGTATCAGTTTAGTTTTTTTCTGCCTTTCCAACAATAGGCTTAGTAATGGAGTACTCGTTTCAAAATGTCTTATTTTAGCAAAGTTTACGGAGCTGGGCTTACCTGGTACAATTATACGAGGTTACAATTATAATTATTTCTTACCAGTTTCCTTTGAGCATCATCATCTTCTCAAAGTCTATGTGGTTTTGGTTGTTGTGGTCTGACAAAAGCTTCCAGTATAAAATGTGCTACGTATTTATCCTATGTAGATGATAAAGGAAATTGAACAATAATAATGTGGTTTCTGTAAAATTGTACGTGCACATAAGTGTTTAGATCCTTTTTTACACTCGGCGAATCAGCCAAACAAGTGGTTGGATTCTTGGTTGCTTTAAATATAAATATATTCGTTTTAAAGAGTACCCTGGCTAAACTTGGTTGCATCACTATACTCTATACTGCCGATAATAGTGTTGTATGATGTCTAACATTTATTTTCAAAGTAAAAAACTAAAGACATGAATCATAAAAATGTCCTTATTCTTTGAACCCTAAGTTATTCGAGTGGGTAGCAAAGAAGACACAATAGACAAGAGGTACGCCCTTCTTTCGGAGAGAAAATATACAATGCCTGGCTCAATTCAGGGTTAAATTTATGTTCAATGAAGATGATGATGCGAAGTTGTTTTTCTTATAAATAAAGCATTACGTAACATGTAAGTAGTGTATGGATAGAAGAATGAAAAAGGTAGGAGAAGTAGCGAGCGGTGTCCTTTATACATCCTTTTTGTTTTGCTGAAAATACGAAAATAAATTCTTCCCATATTTTTTAAAATGTGCATGAAACCTTACGTAACTCTATACCATTCAGAGTGCAATGGTGTGGTGCACAGCTTCTATCTCGCTTGGCGTCAACTTAGGGAAATCTTAACAGAATAGTAATGATCCTAAATTACCCACATTTTCTGACATTCATTTTTTATATGGAGAAGAGTTAGTTAGAAGAGTAGCTTCAATCTCAAGTTTCCCAAATTTGAGGTATTATTGAGCTCGAGCAGGTTCATGTACGATTCAAGATGATTTGAAAATGTTATGCACATGTAAACATGAAGAGATTATAGAACTTAAAATTTGTAAAGGGTTAATAAGAGCTTTTGATTTCTTAGAAAAAATCTACAATCCCGGAATTCTCTTCCTTTTAATGGTTCTCATTTTACTCTATCCATAGGTGACGACGAAGTGTTTGGAGTCAATCAAACGAACAAAACTGAAGACGACAATCCAAAGAAGTGGGCTGGCACTTAAATTCTTGACTACACATTTCACAAGGGTCTCAATGGAAAGTCTCTAAAATGTGTGGCAGTCCATGAGGCTTACCCGACAAAATCAAGAGATATTCAAGTCTTCCTGGATGTTCAATGTAAGTAAAAAATAACTTTACTAAATCTTTTGTACGCAATTCCTGTTTTATTCTCCAAAAGCTTATTCGCTTTTATGGTGGCTGTATGCTTTTTAGTCATGCTTATAAACAATTTTTACTTTGTCAGAAAAGAAATAAAGCTGCAATCAACAAGGAAGCTTATTTCATATAGTTTAAAAGGGCGAATTTGTTCTTTATCGGTCAGTCAGTCAGTCAGGCTAACGTTAACATTCAGCAAACGGATTGAGATTGAGGGGGGAAATGAACAATAAATAAAGCTGATGTTGATGTTTCCGTCTCTTCTGTTCCGTCTACTTCTATCAAGTCAAAGAAAATATATTTCTTTCCTCGTCCTTATCGGAACAGAAGAAGTGAAAAATGAAATTTACTACTTTTTGTTCTTCAAAAAAATTTGATAGAGCATGGCTCTTTGACTATACATTCGATTTTACTGCAAACCTCGGAAAGAAGGTGTGATTTGATTCCTGCTTGTGAAACTAATAAATGAGGTACTCATCTAACTTATATTGAAAATGGTCTTGTGGGATTTTTTTCATAAAGAGAAATGAGTACAAGTAGAAGTGAATGAGCCTTGACAAAAGAGCCGAAAAGAAAGATGGGCTCTTCACATCGTTTTTTTATACCTATTATGAATCTCACGTTCCTTATCCTCCGACTCTGCTTTCCGATCAATGTGTGGTTTATGATGATTGTGATGACTGAAATGGAAGACGGGAGAAGTGTGAACGTGCGTTGGTGTTATGGTGTGAGTGGGTGGTTTGTTCTCAGGCTTTGGCTGGTGAGTTTTTTTCTTCTTCAAGAAGAGTTTCTTTCTTCGCGTTGAATGAAACTCGTCGGTGATATGGAATGTTATCATCATCATCGTATGACAAAAGGAAACACTGCCACCATTATGGTGGACCAACCAGATGCATTTTGCTATTATGTATGATGAACAGTTATTATGAGTTTGTCGAAAATGTGATGATGTCGATGCTAACGATAAAAACCAAAATTAAATCCATATGCCACACAGCATACCACTAACTTAACAAGGGCGACACACTGCTGAAGTTTGAGGTGCAACACAACGGAACCTATAATAGAACAGACCACATGATGGGAAGTAAAGAAGTATATGGGGATTGTAAAAGTGAAAATTGAGTGTAAAAATAAATCCTTTATAGTATTGGCAATAATAATGCCCGTATTATCTCTCTTTGAGTGTGCATTTCCTTTTTTCATAACAATATATTTTCTGCATGACAGGTTTTGTTGGTTGACTGGATTCCGTGTTTTAAACATTCATATCTATCCTTTCATTCAGTTTGTTATAGAAAGTTCAACCAATACATTGCATACGTACCTTTGTGTCGTGAAGGAATCAGTTCAGATGTAAATTTCTCATGTTTGATCGAATATACCTACACGCACACGAATGTATATTATGATTTTTAAGGATTAGGTATAAAGACAGGAAATGGATGAATATGCAATTACGGTGAAACTGTTTCCCTGAAAGGGGAAAAAGTTTGACAAATATGACCATGAGGAAGCGTAATTTCAGAAGAAATTGTAACGAAATCACGTTTCATTTTTATGCATACAAATTGTAAGAAACTCAACTATTTTAATGTGAATAGTTCTAGAACGCGTGATTATTGGCTACGATGACACTGCAGTATACCTTGAAACAGACAAGTGATCTTTGGGAAAACGAAAATATTATACAATACACGATTTTTATAATTCGCAAAATTCCAATAGGCATATGTATGCGGATGCAAATCTGCGTTGGTAAATATTACGTATTCAATGCAGTTTATTGACATTCCTTGGACCAGGAAGAATAATTAATTCGTCAAAGCATGTCCGAAATGAAGCCTTATGCACTACCATATGCAGTAATTTATATCATGATGTTTATAGCATACATTTTGTTCTATCTTAGAAATGCAATCGGTTATGTCTTAATTCGTTTTCAGTTATTTGACACGAAAGGCTTAAAGTCTCATCGTCACCCTTTTAATCCTTATCGTTCTCCATCACCCCATCTACAAGAACTCGGTTGACTCATTCCTCATCGCCAAATTATTACTTTTCTGATGGGTTAATCATACATGTGTCCAGTAACGAAACCTTTGAAAAGTTTTATCTTTCAAGTGCATAGTACTCATAAGCAGTTTTTCCGTTTCAGAGTTACCCTCCTGATTAGACGGGAGCGTAGTAGTAAGATTTCCTACTATTTTTCCACATATTAACTCTGCCATCATCAGAATAGAAGGAAGAGTGAAGAGAGGAAAAGTCAATAAAAGAAACTATAGTAAGTGAACTTAACACTGAATCTGTTCGTGCGTACATATTATGGATGTATCGTGTAATTTTACACGACAAGACACAAGAAGTAAAATGAAAGTACACCCTATGGTATTTTTTCACGGTCATACTTAACCGATGACAAGTGTGCCTCTCATAAATTTTCTATGGAGTTATTAACATGTCATCGTATTTGAAGGCGTTGCTCTTCTTCTACATGGTTTGCGCCAAAGGTTCTCTCCAAGATGTTACGCATTGAGGAGGAACGATATTACATACAGAAAAAATGAATAATATAATCATAAACAATGCGCTTATTTATGTTTAATATAGTTTTCGTATGGGGGTTTCGGTGGGCTGAAACAGAAATGTTTTAATGGTTTTTAGGGACCAAAATAAATATATTACATGTTATGTACATTATAAATGACTCACATCTCGTTAGATTAAAATGTGTTTATACGGGTTGGCATATATAACTGTTTGGTAAAACGAAAACAAGACTTCCACAATCCTTCAAGTGGGCATATGTTGTAGGGTGTACGTTTATGAATATAATCTTGAATGTGCTTTCAGAATAATGGTAACGTTTTTCGCAGAAAAATGAACAATCTGACTAAACTTACGATTTCTCTTCAGTAAAGAATTTTTGCATACGGCAACTTGGAATCATAAAATTCTCTTAATGCGTCTTTACGACGAAGAGTAAGAAATGAAATGCAAAATGTATGATTGTCATAATACATTAGCATGGTTCCAAGAACTTTTAGGTTTGGAATCTGAGAAAAGAAATTCAAAGATTTCGTGGGAACATTACCCATCAAGCTAAATTTATTTTAAAAATGCCAATGTTTGCTCTGATGTTTTGTAAGATTAAAAGAACACGTATAGTTGAGCTTACCTATTTACAAGGATCGAGGCTTGTAAAATTGAAAGGAAAGTGATACCAATTTGCAGAATATCATAATGCCCCATGTCTGAAGCAAGTGAAGAAGGTAAAATATAGCTCGAGGTAAGAAGGTGTTAAATTTTGTCAAAGATATAGGCTTTACCTGGCCCGAGCCCGAGCCAGTTTGTACTGCAGTTCAAGACTTGCCCACGCTTAGTGGAAGAGATAACTGGACTATGCGATTAAACGTTTCTAGAGAAAATCATGCTACTTTTTGTGGAAAAAACATTTTATGTACATTGTGTTGGAAGTGCCGTTAAATATAACTACTTCCTTTGGACACCCTCCTGAATGCTTTTGATAGCAAATGTGGAAAAATATGTAAAATTTTCTTACGAATTCCATTGAAACTTCGCCAAATTCGATAAAATTACTGAAAAATGGGGAATCTTCAAGCTTATTTTTATCCCTATAAGAAAATTACACTTACGTTTTTTGGGAAGGGAAAGAGTTTTGAAGAAATAGCTAGATCCTTTGCACCTCACACATGAACATTTATTCACAGAAAGACCAAGTGATAGTGCGTTTTAACGAAATATTTTATCGCCAAATGCGAATGGCCATATTTTTATTAATCGTGGTTTCGTCTCCGTTCAATCCATACCTTGTGTATTGACTCAGATGCGACAAGGGAACTTGACAAAAAGCGAGTCACAATAAAGAAGAAGAGGATGGATGGATGGAGAAACTCTTTTTAACATGACAAGTCAAAGCCAACAAAAGGATAGTCCACTTACTTTAACAAGTCAAGTAGTAAAGTAAATTTTATATGTAAGTATGTATAAAAGATTTCTCTGCGACGAAATACACCAAGTAGGTACATATAAAGTTGAAAGTGTTGATACACTAGTTGATAGTTGACAAGCTGAACCAAACCGATGTTGGGAGGGAAGAAGAAGAAATCGTATGAAAAGGAAAATCGGGTGGAAATGGACCATAGAGAAAGATGCATGCTCGACTGGAATGATCTTTAAACTTTCCAATAATGGTTTGGTTTACTAACGGCGGCAACCGCATTGACTAGACGGTACTGCTTTCTGCCTCTTACTTCGTAGCTTATTCGTACCTAGCACTTTAGCGGATCTTATGTACTTATTTACTCTCAACCAAACTACAAACTTTTTCCAGGAATTACCTTAGGTATTTTAGATGTCTCCGTCGGAAAATTGATGGAAGCTCGGAAAAAGTCGAAAAATCTGCGTGCAATGGCAGTTTTTGGCAATGGCAAAAGTTAACGATTTCTTTTAAGATTGCTTGTTTGCTGCGGAGCATTTACTGGTTATAGTTGAACAATTTTTTGAAATAGCTTTTAGTCGAAAGGGAACGTATAAGTGACATGGTTTATAACGGAAGAAACTCTCTCAAACCGCCTATAACAGTTACCATCATATACCAAAGCTTTATAAAACATGTGTACTCAATTTCGTTCCAGAGCGTCAATGTCACCATTAAGGTTCCAGCTGCATTGCGAACAAATTACATATATTATCTTTCCAGTATAATTTTTTATCGGTTTAGCTGCATCCTTGAAGGTAGAATCAGACTTGGAAGGTATTTATGCATTTTTTTGGTTCCCATGTATTTTGGGAAGAGCGCGAGGCAGGCTAACAGGGGAT
>JAQIXX010005540.1:0-13799 GCA_034700605.1 Willowsia nigromaculata | reverse complement strand
ACTTTCCGTTTCTGGGAACTTACTTTCTGGGAACATTCCTATTCTGGGAACTTTTTTCTAGCATTTTTCCGAACACGCAAAATTCAATCAATTGACCACGGATATCCCATTTTAATTAAAACTTTTTCTTAGTCGAACCTTGAGCAAGCCGAAAGTCTTATCAAACGCCATGAGGCTCTCCTCACGACGATGGATGCCAATGACGAGAAAATTAACGCAGTCATACAATTTGCCTCCACATTGGTCCGAGAAGGTCATTTACAAGGTGATAAAATTGGGAAGAAGGCAGACAGCATCAGAGAAAGAAGAGATGCAAACAAGAAGAAGGCCCTCGATCAAATGGAAAAACTCAAGGATCAGTTACAACTCCATCAGTTCTTGCAGGTACAACTTTGTTTCCCTAATTTTGTGTTAGTTTTGGGTTATTTAAAGAATACTAAAATATATATTATAATATATTTAGGACTGCGAAGAGTTGGCTGAATGGATTCAGGAGAAGAGCATGATTGCTCAAGACGACACCTATCGAAGTGCAAAAACTGTCCACAGTAAATGGACCAGACATCAAGCATTTGAGGCAGAGATTGCATCAAACAAAGATCGACTAGTTGCAATTCAAGAAGCTGCCAAGGGATTGATTCAGGAGAAGCCAGAATTTGCCCAGTTTTTAGAGCCAAAAGTGAAGGAACTCGGTAATCACTTTGATGACTTGGAGAGAAGTACCAAAGAAAAGGGAGAGCGATTATTTGATGCCAACCGACAAGTACTGTATGAACAAACTTGCGATGACATTGATTCATGGATGACTGACTTGGAGAAACAAATTGAGTCAGAGGACTACGGGAAGGATCTGGCTTCTGTCAATATCCTCATGCAGAAACAACAAATGATTGAAACGCAGATGGCTGTGAAAGCCAAACAGGTGACGGAACTTGAGAATCAAGCCGAATATCTGAGGCAGATGGACCCCGACAAGGTGGAAGAGATTGTGGCAAAGAAGAGCGTTGTCGAAAGTCGTTTCGACAAACTTAAGGACCCGCTTGTTGTTCGCAAGAAGCAGTTGGAGAAGAAGAAAGAGGCATTCCAATTCAGACGCGATGTTGAAGACGAGAAACTGTGGATCAATGAAAAGATGCCTTTGGCAACCTCAAGTGAATTTGGCAATAGCTTGTACAATGTAACCATCTTGAAGAAGAAGAACAAATCCCTCATGACTGAAATTGAAAATCATGAGCCACGCATTGTTACCATAATTGGAAATGGACAAAAGTTGATCGATGAAGGTCACGAAGCTGCTGTCGAATTTGATAGACTTAATAACGAATTGAAAAAGGATTGGGATGAGCTCAAGGAAGCGGTTGAGCAAAGGAAAGAAAAGCTCCTTCAATCAGAGAGGGCCCAGCAATATCTCTTTGATGCATCCGAGGCGGAAGCCTGGATGTCAGAACAAGAATTGTACATGATGGCTGAAGACAGAGGAAAGGACGAAATATCAGCACAAAATCTTATCAAAAAGCACGAAGCTCTTGAAAATGACATCAATGACTACGCTGACACCATCAGACAGCTTGGCGAAACTGCGCGGCAACTTATCCTGCAAGAGCACCCCGAAAGTGATAATATCGGATTGAAGCAAGCGCAGGTGGACAAACTGTACGCTGGGCTTAAAGATTTGGCTCATGAGAGGCGCTTGAAGCTGGAGGAAGCCTTGAAGTTGTTCATGCTGAACCGTGAGGTCGACGATCTGGAACAATGGATCGCAGAACGTGAGGTTGTTGCCAGCTCTCATGAATTGGGACAGGATTACGATCACGTTACCATGTTGTGGGAGAGATTCAAAGAATTCGCTCGCGATACGGAGTCCATCGGCAACGAGAGAGTTGCACTGGTCAACGATATGGCTGATGGCTTGATCGCCAGTAAGCATTCTGATGCAGCAACTATTGCGGAATGGAAGGATGGGTTGAACGAAGCATGGGCTGACCTCCTCGAACTGATTGATACTCGAACCCAGATGTTGGCAGCTTCCAGAGTAAGCAAAATAAATATATAAACATTGCAGGTGCATATTGGAATGAAAAACATTTCGTAATCTTAACTGTCTATTTTCCTTTCAGGAACTCCATAAATTCTTCCATGACTGTAAGGATGTGCTAAGTAGGATATCCGAAAAGCAAACCGCACTTCCAGATGAAGTTGGCAGAGATGCTGTCTCCGTGTCCGCCTTGCAGAGAAAACACACGCAATTCATGCAAGATTTATTGACACTCCAGTCCCAAGTCGAACAAGTACAAGAGGACTCGAGAAAATTACAAGCTGCGTATGCGGGAGACAAAGCCAAGGAAATTACAAACAGAGAAGCTGAGGTTGTGAATGCATGGATGAACCTTCAAGGTAGGCGTCTGCTTCTTCATCTTCAGTAACATGTTAATGCTGATGAACGGCCTTTTTTATAAACTCAATTATGTTTTCGTATAGGTTTGTGTGAAGCTAGAAAACAAAAATTAGGTGATACAGGAGATTTGTTTAAGTTCTTCAATATGGTACGATCACTTATGTTATGGATGGATGATGTTACCCTGCAAATGAATACGTCAGAAAAACCCAGGTAAGCTTCGGTAAAGATTTATTGCTTCATCAAAGTGCCAATGCCCGTGATTTATCATCACACACTTAATTGACTCTTACAGAGACGTGAGCGGTGTGGAATTACTCATGAACAACCATCAAAGTTTAAAGGCTGAAATTGACGCAAGGGAGGAGAATTTCTCGGCCTGCTTCAGACTAGGCAAAGAGCTTCTTTCTAGGAACCATTATGCATCTAATGAAGTATGTTATTATTTGTATACAAAAATAAACGTCATCACATGAGCGTCAGAGCGTCAATGGGTATTATAAATAAACTTTTTTTATGTAGATTAAAGAGAAGGTGATGGCACTAACAAACCACAGGAATTCAATGCTTCATAGATGGGAGGAACGATGGGAGCATCTCCAGCTTGGTAAGCTGTTTTTAATCTTAATCTTTTGTTTTCAACTAGGTACTTAACTACAATAATTACAAATTCTTTTATTCCTATTTTATTCAACAGTGCTTGAAGTTTACCAGTTTGCCAGAGATGCAGCTGTAGCTGAAGCATGGCTAATCGCACAAGAGCCATACCTCCTTAGTACAGACCTTGGATACACCATCGACGAAGTAGAAAATCTTATCAAAAAGCATGAAGCCTTTGAAAAATCGGCCATTGCTCAGGAAGAAAGGTTTATTGCACTCGAAAGATTAACCACGGTAAGATACATACTTCTGCTCTGCTGGATTTAAGTTTATTTTGTTTAACTATACACACGAGTCAGGAATTCCTCAGGCTACAAATCATCACAAAGATAGCTTTATTTACCGTGCTAGCTTTTACTCTTTGTTGACGTCTTCAAATTCTTCTCTTCTGTATTTCTTAGCTGGAAATAAGAGAACAAGAAAAGAAAATGGCAAAAGAAGAAGGCTACTACTCGTATGAAATGGTGATAATTTCGTCCAATGTTCAGTCTCTTTTAACAGAGCTTATTTTCATTAACAGTGTAGAAAGCTGAAAGCATCACAGCATAAAAAATAATCCGTTGACATTTGTGTGACAACTAAAATGATTTTCCGTTTAAAACTCTAATGATGAATAATTTTATATACGTGCGTAGGCTTTATATACGACGTCTGATACAGATTGTGAATATATGTAACTAACAAAAAACCAACATATAGGAAATTTTCAAAAGTTCATAATGTAGTTTATAGCTGCTGATTACATTTACACATGCAAACCCAGAAAAATATTGGTGGGTGATAATATGCTATGGATGAATGCATTTTATCTACTACTTTTGTTTAAGTGAACCAATTTAAAACATTGTTTGAAAATTAATTATATCAATTGGGTTTGTGTTAAAAATTTATTCTCGTAAAATTGCAGTATGAAATCCGTGACCGTGAAAAGCGAATTAGAGAAGAAGAGGAAAGGAGGAAGGCCGAAGAATTGGCAAAGAGGTCCCCACCAAAGTCACCTGAAACCGAACCTGACGGTGCAAGGTCTCCTGAACAAGTCTCTGAACGCGAACCTGCTGTACAGCCGGCGCCAACTCCATTAGGTATGAATATTACTTTATTACTCTTGAAGCGCTTTCAATCAACCATTTTGGGTAAATCACTTTTGTGCATGTGTGTTCGTGTGCCTTTGTCTTTTCTGCGAGTTTTTGGGCAATACTTTGTAAATTATACAGTCATTTTTTATATTTATTTATTTAATACTATGTAAAATATTTAAAATGGTAAAGCCATAATCTCATGGTCCCTGAAAACTGGATAAATAACTTCTACTGCATGAAAGTAAGTTTTTTCCTCTTTAATTGCATGATTATCTTATCATTTCTCTCGATGCTGTTCAACTTGTATAGCTTCAATGGGATCAGCACATGCCAGGAGTCATGCGAAGGCTGAGACTCTCCCTGCCAAGATGAAGAGAAAACCAGGTATGGACTCCAAGTGTATTTCACAAAATATTAGGGGAAAGAGTTGTATTTTGGGTCATATTACAAATCTAAAATATCAGAATGGAAGATACCATTGCCAATGTGGATTTGTAGAAAAAGCAGTAGAAATGGGAAAGCAAGGGAAAGCTAGTTTACAAAAGTTAGATAATATTTGTGCCACCACCGGAGTCCGTAAAATTGCTCTAGTAAACCCAAAGAAAATAGTTTTGTGGATGGTTAGACATTTTTGTACTACTAGTCGTATCGGTGAAGGAAATGTTGTCACTAATTACATTAGCAGCAATAACCGTAGATGTAGTTGTTTTAGATCCTTACTTCACCCCTCTGAAGAGCATGTTTTAATAAAAGGGTACTGCCAGCCAAGAACAGATAATAGGAACGCTTATGTTAGTAGCTCACCGTGTAGTATTACGTTCCTGATTTGTTTGATCCTATTAATTTTTGGAATTTTCTTTATGGTGAAAATTTATGAAGGGTAGAAGTAGCTCAGTTAAAATCAATGAGAGTCGAAGCACAAACCTTTTAACTATCATTCTTTTTTTAAGTTTTCTATTGATAATATTTTTTTATAGTTTATAATAGATGTTTTATTAATCAATTCGCAGTCAAATATAAGTATTAGTAGATAAGCGCTTGTGGTGAATGGATTCTGCGGCTGAATCAGAACAATTGCTTTTAGTACCAATTAGGCTGCCTTCTTCGTTAAGTGAGTCATCAAAAACCCCGAAAAGTTCAAGAACGCCTCCGACATCCGTGTCTCCTCACGATGATGAACTGTATGACGAATTTGTTGATGAAATCCGTGAGTGGATTTGACTGACTTTTAATTTTACTTTTAAAAAAATTTGTTTTCTTATTCGTTTCCGTGTATCAAGTTTGTTAATGTTCGACTGATTTGTTTATATTAAATGTTTAGTTTTAACTTTATCGACTAATTTGTAAACGAAAATGGCTTTACACAAGAATTAAATGACTGAAATATGCTTTGCTTTGCTTATTATAGTTTATTCAAGCTTTAATTAATTTTTGGTATTTACAAATCTTTTATTTTAAGTTTTGTATTTTATATTATGAGTTGTATGTATATTATTTGAATACAAGCAAGACGTGTACTATTAATGCTTTTGAATGTTTGCTTGAGTTATGTGGATTTTTATTTCATGCGACTTATCATTAATTAAATTAAGACTCCTCCTTCGACGATGGAAAGAAAGGTGGGCGGTCCCGTTCAAAATCACCATTTAGAAGTTTCCGTTGGAAAAAATCTAAAAGTTCCACTTTAGAGGCCATTCCAGCCGGTAGCGCATCTGATGATGAATCTAATATTCAGAAAGTGAAAGGTACACTAAATATTTGCAGTTCTCCAATTCTCATATTTTGCTCCTATCCAGCAAGCTCACAACAGCGTATCCCTCCTTATAACAGCTTCCTTATTTCATCACAGTTTTCCAGTTTATTCCTCTCATTCGCCTTTAATAAATTGAACAAAATTTCTAGCCTCTAGTGTACTTTAAACATTCATTCTTAAGCTTTTCGGTTGATGGAGTCGATTTACACGGGTGAATTACATTTTAAAACCTTTTACCAAACCTTTGCAAATATTGAATACACTTGGGAGTATATTATGTAGTGTACCACGTTTAGTTTTTAAAGTGCAGGTACAATAGTACATTCTCACATTTACTTTTACTATATGGTGGTTGGAAATTCTAATTTTATCTAGTCGTCCATTGTCCTTACATGCAAATTTCATTTCACACCTAATTACTGGCAAGTTAAGCATAATGGTGATCTCTTTACAAAGCGTAGGTATTTTCCTATTCTTAGAAAGCTCAAGAAAACCGTGCTGGTTAAGGTAAGTAAACCTGCATTATCTGGCTACGTACAAGCTAACTGCTTGATTTTAAAAAGAAAGTTGCTTTCTCGCGATGCGTCGTAATGATCTGAGGTACTTTTGCTAAGCTTTTTGCTATAATTACTCTAAATGGAGCTTTTTTATGGGTGTGAAACGTGGTTTTCGCTTTTTGTGGTGTGGTTTTCGGGTATCTTTGTTGCTTTCCTATACTACTCTTGCCATAAAGACGATACGTAAAAAAGTACAGTTCAATGTACAGCTTTTTGCAGTCAAATGAACTTGATGATGATCATGATGATAACTTGAAGATATACAAATTTTGTCATGAAAATGATTACTTGATACTATAGAGCGCCCAGGACCAACAGAAGAAGAGATGTTGGAAGGAAACCTTGTGAGGAAGCATGAGTGGGAGTCAACTACAAAGAAGGCTTCCAATAGGTATGTACTATAACAAATACAAAGTCGTGTACAGTGCTATAGATAAGTTACCTTAATGTATTGTTATACTTTTTCGATAAAAATAGGTCATGGGATAAGGTGTACGTAGCACTCCGTGGTGGCGCTTTGCTGTTTTACAAAGACCAAAAGAACTTCAAGACCCAGCCCGAGGCATACTTCCGAGGAGAAAATCCTGTGGATTTGGTGGGTGCATCCGCTGAAGTCGCTTCTGACTACACAAAGAAGAAACATGTCTTCAGATTAAAGTAAGTGGAATGCGTAATAGTTTTATTTCCTTTAAAGCACGATCACAGTCTATAATTTATGTAATTGTTCCACCAATAGACTTTCCACTGGTGGCGAATATTTGTTCCAAGCCAGAGATGACGATGAAATGAATCAGTGGGTGAGGGGCATTCAAGACATCAGCCAGAGTGAAGCGTCTGGAGCAGGTCCATCAAGAGCCCAGACACTGCCCGCTTCATCGGGGGAGAAGAAGGATGAGCCCAAAAAGCGAGGCTTTTTTACACTGAAAAAGAAATAAAGAATAGGATAGTTTTCTTAGATTGTAAAGCTGTAATAATATTATTGTTAAGATAGATTAAATCTATATAAATTGTATAAACTTGTGGCTACGCTCATGCTGCAACTTAAATGCATAATTAGTTTTCATCTACTCTCTGTGAATCTATTGTGAAATCAAAACTGTTATCCACTTTGCCTTGACTTAATTTATGTTTTGCCAAAATTTTTCTTCTGACGTGAACATTCTTGGTTCTAGAATAAATTTAATTGTTAAGTTTATTGTTTGTCAAAGATTTTATTTGGATAGAATGACCCAGTGACCAGAAAAAAAGAGAATTTTAATTTGTTGTACCTTTTTATCTTTTCAAAAGGCGAATAATTATTTAGCTTCACAATATCTAGAAAAAAAGTATTACTGTCATTTGTTTAATACCGCAAACAGTTTAAATAATGATCATGGGTAATATATAGCTTTGTATAACCTCATCTATACCACTGCCTCATTTAAGTGTTGTTCCATCTAATATACAACGGAAGCATTTGATTGCTCTCTTGAAAAATGAAGAGATAGATAACACATTTCAAAGACCTCCTTAAAAGCAAAAACTGCCATTAGTACATTACATAAATAATACTACTTCATTATACTATTGTATAAAGCACACTGTGTAAATACACGAAAACCAAAAAACCAACACAATAATGTTCAGATTTATTATTGTTAATTGGAATAGTAATGGTCTGTGGCTTATTATCATCAAAAAGTGTTCGATTTTACGTATGTTGTGTAGTTTGTACGTACTGCTATGTTGGTTGTTATCTATTGTGCAAAAAACGAGGGCGCAACTAATATATTACTGTTATCTAACGTACGTACGTGTTGGTCAGTATAATATTTTACTAAAGAAATATTGGAACTGTTGTTTTCTTCATTACTTACAAGGTTTTCGTTGCTTTCAGTAGATATATTATTAAAAAAAATATTGTCACTTTTAACACCTTTGTTCTGTAGCAAGTCTATTTTATTATTTTAATTTTAAAAAGAGCACAATTATTTTTGAGCGTAGTAGTCAGAATATATCATTTTCATTTTCACAATTAAATTTATATACATTACTATACAGGTAGCGTGTGGTGCATATTTGGTAGCTGATTGTTACTGTTTATACTTATGCTAGTAGTGCAGACCTGCATTTGGAACAATAGGCAGATAATATAGGCTAATAATAACTGGTATTGATGATTATATATAATGCGCATTGCATCTTCTTAAACTTCAGCTGTATAGAAATATTTAGACATTTTACCTCCTACTGACTAAGGAAAGACTTTGCTACTATTGTTATTAGAATCTTAAGGTTCCTGTTAAAATGAAAGCATAAAAAGAACGCGCTTTTCGCCATAAATATAAAAGATCATTTGAATAGAGACATCTAAAATGATCATCCATATAGTATGATTATAATAAAGAGTTGTAGCATGTTTTCAATACAAGTTTCCAAAAAAAAACCATTTTTAGAAAATTGCCATTCTTACATTTACATAAAAAATATTGTGAAAATACTTTAGAGATGAAGGTATCTCAAAAACAAAATATTTATAAGAATCAACAATTTGTTAGGTAACACAACAGTTGCCTTAAAAGGCTCACAATTGTTCTTGACACCGATCTGCAAGTCAGACAACTTTAAGTTCATTATATGCGGATGAAAAATTTATAAAGTTTTGGAAAATGACAAGGGAAATACATCTCACGGGGTTATTGAAGAAATGAAGGAAAAAAACACTAACTGTCTTTGCCTACAACAACTAACAATAAAATAAAACAATAGTTTGTATTGAATAATGTTTTATGTAATAAACTAATACTCTTTGAGAACTACGATTGCTAAAAAAAAAAACCTTCACACATAAACTATACTATAATATTCCTGAAGGAATGGATGATTTCCGGTGTGAATTGTACATTTTTCAAACAAAATAGGTATTGCATATTATAGGTAGATACAAAACTATGATATAAGACAAACCTTTTGACAAAAGGGAAAAAATAGACAACTAGAAACTCTTTTTCACCACTGCACCACTGGTAAGCTTTAGTACATGCAACAATGCACATATTAGCATGGGGTTATCTAAGACGCAGTTTCTGCCGATTACATTGACTGCCCTCAATAAATACAGAACGTTTAATTAGAATTAATATAAAATTCACCTGTCTATAGCTTCAGTCTAAAGGGTAATTTTTGAAAATAATTGATTTTACTGTAAACCACGCAGCACACGTCGTTATGAAATTGAAAATTACCAATACAGCGTATTTGATGTTGTTCTCAATGAAAGTTTTCACGGTTGATCAATTTAAATAAAAGAGCAGCAGATTTTAAACGTTTAACACAAGACGGAAATATTTATAGTCTCGGCACGACACACTATACTACTAATTGATTTAACTAAAAACAAATTTGATAACCATCAGGAGGATTTTCCGGGTTTTAAGTCTTGTATGATATTGATAATTCACAATAAATAATTATCAATAATCGCCTTCGATTACCATTTACCAAAAGTCTGCTTGTCAATATTCCAATTTATAATAACAAATATAAAATCTAAACGCAGTACTATCTATCTATTGTGAAACCCTTTGTAAAAAAAAGTCAGTAGATGAGAGTGCTTGAAAATCTGACGAAACATTTGAAATAAATAAAAAGTTGTGCTACAACCGGAAGTTACCTTGTATGGAATGTCAAAGAACGAAAGAAAAAAAGAAACCTAATAATTTGCTTTGGGCAAAAAAAGCTGCTATAAAGTAAAGTAATGAATATTTAATAAAACTACTAGCTTGTTAAGGTGTAATATTAGATAAAAATTGAATAGTCATTTCTGGTTCTTGGCAATTTTATATAGCATTTTAATATATTTATTACATTATTACAAACTTACCTTTAAAAACCTACAAAATTTTAATTACAATAGTTTATCTGTATAAATGCATAGTGAAAATGGGGGAAATAACCGAGAGAAAAAACTTTATTGCGGGGTAAAATGAATCATAATAAAAAAAAATATACAGTTATAGTTAAGTTAGCGCTGCCGCTATTAAAAAATACAATACAAATTTTTAAGGGAAAAGCATGTGTTTGCAATTTGAATTGTCTTTTGAAGTTTTAAGCTGTGTGAAAGATTTGTCACATTATTACATATTGGGAGAAAAAAACCAAAAATGAAAAGATGTCTGTAGTGTGCTTTGCATGAGTCTGATCATGATGGAAAATCGTATAGAGAAAACAAAATTTGTTAAAAATGTTAACTGCTTGAAAGGTTTATTATTATTAACTATATTATATAAATCATACACTTAAAACCTGTATGAGGAACTACTATTATAGTACTATTATTACCTTCTCTACAAAACATAGGCATGCTTTTTAGATTTTATTACAATACAACAAGAAAAAAACCGATTCCTCTCTCTGTGTCTACTACAATTTACATTACAATATTATGTGTAGTCTTTAGCGTTATGATGTGTGTATGTTGTATGTAATATTAAATGGTACATTTTATGGTTTGTAATTTGTCTTGATAAAAGTAATACTACGATTTGTCATTTGGACATTGTTACAATGAAGGCATTTCTTTAATTGTATGATTGAGTAAAAATCATATTGGTGAAGAGCATTTTCTGTAGCGGTCTAATGATTCTAAATGCTGAAATAAACTATTACGCCTTTTATTTACTAAAAATGTTTGCGTGTTTCGTGTTTGCATCACTAATCGGCGATAATCAGAGTTCACTTTTGCTCCTTGCTGTGTGCTCACTGCTCACTCGCTGTGAAGTAACCGCCTCTTTGTGTATTCACACTCTCGAGTTTATCCATTCTGGAGTCTAACAATGCATCATTCTAAATTTACATGAGAAATTCTTCGAAGAAGTAAAAACAGCATTTATTAAAGCATACCACAAGACATTTCTAAGAATTGAAATGACAAACCAACGGAAAAATATTGTGCATACAGGCAAGCAGGTTATCTGTTATCTCTTCATATTTGCATTAATTTTGTGCTTCAACTTTTCAGAGATTAACTATTTGGTACATGAACATTTGTGTCCATGCGTTGTCTATTTGCATTTGTCATTGGGGGCTTCTCTATTTTCTGTACTCATTACGTCTTCGTTAGCCCCGGTTTTGTTGAAGATCCTTACTACATAAACTCGAACGATACACGAAGATATGCGTGGCTTAAAATTTGCAATGACAATGTTGTACGTGAGATTCAGCCCGGATATATGTGTTCAAAGGGTCTTGCATTTCCCGATGACGGAGGTCACATACCAGGATGCATTTGTCCACATGGGCTGTGAGATAAATATTACTAATCCATAAGTTAACTAAAATTACATGCACAGGTTTTGCAATCATGAAAATTTTTGAAGGTGGATCGTGAAGAGTAAGATATGCCAAATGCAAACAACTTTCATTCTTGGAGATGCTCGTCATGATATATGCTTCCTTGTAAATTTTAAGGTAAGAAGATGCAACAAACAGTTTTAAATTTGTTGTAAGAATCATTGCTTGACTCCTTTACACGATTTAATTGTTTAGATCGAGTCACTGATTTTTCTTGGAGACCCAGAAAATGTCTTTGAAACCAAAATCTTTGTTGCTCCACTGCAATTAAGCGTTTTTTATGAAATTCCTTTGGATGGAAACTACTCACAGCTTCTTGACTTAGAAAAACCAATGATCATTCATATGTTTCCCAAAAAGAATCAATCCATCGAAACAGACACTGGATATTGCTTCCCTTTAATCCTCCCAAATCCTTCAAATGTTCCTGTGCATGTATGGAGTTCTGCAATTGGTCCGTCTCGTTATCGACTTGTGGACGATTGCGTGGACCCTTTAAACTTTGCCTTTGATGATCTGGTGTCACCAAACATAGCTTTTATCCGTAAGAGATGCGTAAAAAGCTGCTACGATCGAGATCCTTTCTACTCCATGTATGCATTCACAAGTGCTTATGAATTATTTTAGGCTCGGATAACATTAGGGCAAAAGGGGAGATCGTACAACCTCGTCGGTGCCCATCAGCCCTTGTGGCCAAATGCAATTCATTCATAACTACTGAAAGGCCCCCACCAAAGAAAAAAACGAAACCCCCCAAACTTAACAAAACTCTGTATCTGGATCTAGCGGAAGTGTCTCCTGCGCAGATAGAGGAAGAAAGGCAGGCCAACTTTAAAATCAATGCACCAATGCATTTCATAGAGGTGACTGCACCCCTTGAAGGGGACTTTCCTCAAATGATTACTGAACAAGAGGAAGATGTAGAACTGCCGGTTATGATAAGTGCGAGAATGTATAAAGAACTACTTACAACGTTTAGTCAGGATGTGGAAGAATTGCAAAGCAGGGCAGGATCACTGGAAGCCGACGTGAATGAGCAAGAAGCAAATGAAACGAATGAAACTAGTGCTACTAATGCTACATCAGATGAAGATATTTTCGAAGATATTATTCGAGGTGAGGTAGAATACTAGTTTAATTTGGCAAAACATGGTTAAAACCTAAATGATAAAGTTTGGTGGGATGCTGAAAGTTTATACTTAAATTCTCTTCTCTCACTACTTACCGCTACCACACCACTACTACGCTATGCAAAATCATTCTCAAATTGTTATTGATTTTAGACTTGGTACATCATAATGATTTCGACTACTTATCACATGCGTAAATCTCAGAGATGCACTTTATGATCTCCTACCCTCCCACTAATATTATCACAATTTTAAACTTATTAATCCATGTCAAGAATGTCTTATATAACAGATATAATTCAAAAGGACTCATTTAATTGGAAGCAAGCTGCGGAAGCTAGACTTCGGGAAATGGTAGAGGCTGAGGCCGAAAACGATGACACTGAACTTAATGACCAGCTAACAGATAATAATCAAAATGAGGAAGAATTAAAAGAAAATACTATTGATGAAAAGGCAGATTCAACACCCGAAGACTCAAATAAGGTACGTTATGATAAACCTATATCTCACGAAAAAGAGATTAGTGCGAGATCTTTTCAATGAGCAGGAAGAAACTGATGCCAAACAAGAACCTGAGGTAGTGCCTGAAGAAGAACCTGAGGTAGTCCCGGAAGAAGAACCTGAGGTAGCGCCTGAAGAAGAACCTGAGTTAGCGTCTGAAGAGAAACGTGACGTTGCGTCTGAAGAAGAGCGTGACGTAGTGCCTGCACCAGAACTTGCCCAGGAACCAGAAGTTATCCCTGAACCAGAACCGGAAGCTGTGACTGAATCCGAAGCTGTGACTGAACCGGAAACTGTGACTGAACCGGAAGCTGTGACTGAACCCGAAGCTGTGACTGAACCCGAAGCTGTGACTGAACCCGAAGCTGTGATAGAACCCGAAGTTGTCCC
>JAQIXX010005539.1:0-13803 GCA_034700605.1 Willowsia nigromaculata | reverse complement strand
ATGCCCACAGTCAAGTCTCCAAATATTTCCGTTCTTCTCACAGACCCCCCACCATTGCCAAATCCTTCCGGTTGACCTTGTCGGACTCCCAGTTGTTGTTGCTTCTGTTCCTTCCTCCCGTCTTGATTCTTCTTACCTTGTTCATTATTACCATGATCTCCTCCTGCTTCGCTGCTCTCAATTTGCCCCAAGGCTGGCATTCGTCCTTGCTCTATTAACGCATACAGTGTCTTTGTCATTTCTTCGAGAAGATGTTGGAAGCTCACAGAGTAGGATTCCGCCACCACCATGGTGCACGCTTGGTACGCGTAAGCGTGATACATGAAGAAACATTCATGCAAACAGAAAATTATTTGCAGGTACCAAGTGTCATATTCCACGACCGCATACGTGTTGAGGGCATACTTGGGCGTGAAAAAGAATTGGATCCCCAACGCTAAAGTTCCCGTGAATACAACAAACCTGCCAGGGAAAGAAATTATAATCTTCATATAATTATCTATCATCTCTCGAGAATCAACAATCAACATGATACTCCGCGAAAACTTGTCTGTGGCCAAGTAAGTTTGAAAGTATGACTAAAATACTTAATTCTTACTCAATTAATTAATAAGCTACTTTAAATGAATACATTATTGTCTTGTACTAAGATGAAATGTCACGCGACGCTATGACGTAGTGTTTACAGGTCTCATATTACGTGATCGTAGGTTTCAGTAAAGTAGTTGCGTGATCCCAGCTCATTCACTATTCTATTTTCTTCATACAATTTCTTTCAAATCAAGTCTAGTAAAGGCCAATATAAATCCTAGAATTACAGTTACCACATGAGTCAAATTAAAAAACTGACGTGCTAGTCTCAGGATTGTCTTTATACTTGGAAAAAATAAACAGTTTTTTAAATCATGCCAAGGGTGAAAGCTCAACAAAACGGACTATTGGCTAGTTATACTCGTGAGAACCCAACAGCGAAAGAAACCTTGAATAAGATCAAACTGAACTGTGTTAAGGTTAAAATGTTAAAATCGAAGCGTTGGCATTTCGGGAATTATCAGCAAACATGAATATGTAATTTTAACGATTGGATCCTTGCCATGGCTTTGAACTGAGAAAGCAGAACTTACGGATAGTAGAAAATGTTGATTTTATCCGTACGCGTGATTTTCTTAGCGATTTGCCCAGGCATTCCCAGCCTCGTAAAAATTTCCTCCTGGAGTTCCCACTGCCTGTACAGATTTTCGTAGAGAGGATATTTTGGATACCACATAATTTGCTCCTGAATCATATGCGCAGTACTCAGATACCTGTTTCAGGAATAAATACATTCAATTAGTATCTGCCTATATTAAAATCAGTTAATTAATCGTTCGCCGAGATCACATACCAATCCCAGATACTCATTTGATCAAGAAAGTGCACTTTAATGCCAAGCCATCCATGATAGGAAAGCACCAAATAGGTCACTTTGAGCGTCGTATTGATCCACATGAACCAATACCAAAACATGGCCGCAAAGCCAATCGTCTTAATCCTGTACTGGCCATCTTCATCCCGCTTGATATAAAACCGACTCACCGCTCCCTGTGATAACGAGTACCACATGAGACGCTGGAAATTTGTGAAGCAATCAACAGTCACTGGTCCCCGCGCCATATTTCCGTTTCTCAAGTCACAACCTTTCCAGACAAAACCACAAAACTTTTCAAAATCACCACCACCACCAGAAGCGAACTTTAAACTGGAAGATAGAAAGGTGTAAATTGAAATAACCAGTGATTCGCAAATGCGCCCAGATTTTCCCCTTAAAAAACGGAACAAAGACAATTCCTTGCATGACGTGAAGTAATACTTGAAATTTTAATTCTTGTACGTTTCCACTGCTCAATGCTCTCATGACATCGCATTTCCAACTTCAAAATATGACCTAAAAGTGAGAAAAATATGAAAAATTAAAATACATTGAATATGCAAAATTTATTGCTTTTCCTCGTCTCATCAAGAGCTAAGCAGAGAGGAGCCAGGCCAGGATTCGGTTTCTCTAAATTATTAAAATCTCATTATGAACAAAGAAACAAGTTCATGATGAACTGTTCATCTCATCCTTGGGTCACGACACGAAACCGTCATAAGCACTGAGATCATTCCATCCGTAAGGTGACTTTATTGGAAAATTGGAATTCAAATAACCTTAAATGTTTTCTGACTTAGAATTAAACTTTACATCATGCGTTCCATAATAAGTAACATCCATAAAAACTCGTTTCAATAACAACGCGTCGTCTTCCAAAAACTTGTCTCAAATAGCCCCGATATCATGCAAGCTATGAAACAATGTCTAAAATAAGAAACAATCAATTAAGATGAAATGGCAATGACATCAATCAATTGATTTCTTTCCTCTGCAGAGGACACGAAAGACAAGACAGAAGACAGCTAGTTTGTGTTGGCCGTTGGCTATGCAGTGCACTTTCTTTTTAACGACTTGAGAGCCATAAATAATGTAGTATCATACCTGTTTGTTATGCAATTTTCACATTTTTCATGGAAACAAATGACAAATGTACAGCTGGAATGTAAATGAATACTCGTTGGTGGTAGCTGTCATCACTAACTAACGCCTGTCAAAATTTAGTTCGTTAAGTTTGCAATTTTTATTTGCAAATTTTTTTTGTGGATTTTAACGAATCATCATAACTCATGAACTATGTATTCTCAAATTCTCAATGCATTGTGGCAAGTAGCGAGTCAAGTGGTACAACACCTTATTTCAATGGCTTTACTCTTTGTTTTCCCAAAGCTAACGGTGGGAAAGTGGCATTTTAAAATGTTTACTTCTGCTGTTCGGCAAGAAAACTGCTGTTTTGTATGCAGATTGCAGAGGACCGACCCGGATCGTTTACTAATTGCTAGTCATTTTTAGTCAAAAATTAATTTTAATTGGCTTCGTTGACCAAATTGTTTCAAAGAGCTACATTCGAAGAGTTGGAGTAAACATTTACTGAAAACTTCAAAATGGCTTCGTAAGTAATTCTTGATTTTTAAATATGAAGATTTAATTGTTGCTGTAGTGAGCAAAATACTGTGAAATAATACAAAGGCTGAGATCGACGAAAGTTAAAGTTTTAAATATAATTGTTTTATTCCACAGGTACAGTGTGATTCGTCGAATAGTTAGTGTTGGAGGCTTACATTGGAAGCATGTCAAGCCACAACTGATGCAGCAAAGACAGAGGTAATAGCATTCAGATAATTGGCAAATTTTGGAAATATTCGCTATAATGAGTGATTCCAATGATTTTGCAGCCCTTACTTATTACAGTGTTAATTTCTTTTAAGTGGAATATTTCAGATTCCGATCTACTTAGGCAAACCGTCAATGTGCTTTTCCTCGAACAAATTTGTTCCAAAATCAGAATCATCTAGTTCTCAACGCCAACAACTGACTGGACCGGAGGGGCAAAATCCTCCAGAGAAGTTTGACGGGGGTGATTATGACGAGGAGAAAAACCAGGAGTATGAAGATGAGGCGGAAAGGCGTGCTAAAAATTATCGTCGAGTTAAGAAGATCTTATCGTCAGCCATGTTCGTTTCCGTGCTCGCATACGTAGGTTTCTCTCGGCGGAGGAAGCGCCAGGAAGTTGCAAACAACATTCAAAATGCGAGATTCATCAAGGATGATGGTTTGTTCCAAGGATCTGAACGCGTTCTGTGTATGTATGAAAAGCCATCAGGCACAGAGGGAACTGGGGCTAGAGTGGTTCTTCCCGTTTCAATTGTGAAAGATGGAACTCTGAACCATATCGACAATTTTGACTTGGAAGAAGGCGATATCATTGTTGCTAGCTTTCCTAAAGCTGGTATGTATTCCAAAATAATCATAAATCTTAATAGTTTTATTCACATATTTAACTTCTACTAACGTTTACTTGCTAATGATTACAGGTACAACATGGGTTCAGGAGATAGTTTACCTGATCAGTAACAATCTGAATTTTGAGGATGCACAAAAGCAGATTTTGGAGAGTCGGTTTCCTTACATGGAGTATCCGTATCCTGGACTGACCACCATTGAAAAGATGGGAAATCCAAGACTAATCAAGACTCATCTTCCTTATGAATTCTTACCAAATACTTCTGGTAATGCAAAGATCATTTATGTAACTAGGAACCCAAAGGACGTCGTCGTTTCCTACTACCATTTCGCCCGGATGTTTACCATGTTTAACTTCATTGGCTCCTTCAAAGACTTTTTGGAGAAATTCATAAATGATGAATGTAAGTTGAAGTTAACATGATTACATTTTGTATTTTAGAATTTCTAGTTTATGAAATTGATCTATAATTAATTGAATTGAATTTCAGTGCCGTACTGTCCATTTTTTGATCATTTGGAAAGCTACATGAATCATAAGGATCGACCAAATGTCTTGATCTTAACTTATGAAGAGTTATCTGCGGACACGGAACAAACTATTAGAGTGAGTAAATCAATAATTTTATTTGTTACTAAACTTTTATTTGTTGTATTACAAATAAGTTTCACGAGTTTATTTTTTGTTTAGAAAATAGCAATGTTCCTTGGAAAGGCTTTGTCAGAGGAGCAAGTACGAAAGCTTGTAGAACACACCAGATTTGAGAATATGGCTGCCAATGCCTCCGTCAATTATGAGCATTGGGATGATATTGGATTCAGGAATAAAAATGAGGCAAAGTTCATGAGGAAAGGGAAAATCGGAGACTGGAAAAATTACTTGAATGCAAAAGACAATGAAAAATTTGATGTGTGGATCATACAAAACAACAAGACAAATTTTCCATTTGTTTACGAACAAGAAGAAGCTTCCAAGGAAAAATAATAATTGTTTATGTTCATATGATTATTTATTGTTATTTATAACTATCTCAAGAGATTGCGCAATTATAGCATGTTTGCTGTAAAAAAACAATACAGAAACTAATATTTATTGTTAGTATTACAATTTGAGGCATGTCACCAAAAGTGTATTGAAATGGAAATATTTGCCTTCCAACGCAACGTGGTGCTCAGTCGATTCGCAAGTAGGAGGTTTTTATTTCGCGTTATTTTTATGATAACTGTTATCATGTACTTTTACTTCTTGATTAAGTGCACGCGAATATAATGTAAATTTTTCGATAAAATGATTGTAAAACTCAAAAAAATTCCAAAGATTTTAGAATAAACAAAATAGGAAACGTAAATCAATATTCATTATTATTCATAATTATTTTCGTATTCTATACCATCAAGTTTATCAGCTCGCAACCATCAACTAGCAAATCTCATGAATTTCATCATAAAATCAACGCATTTAGTGCAATGCATAGTTTGCCATGGTTTTTTCCCGGTTGGTTCAAGCATACATTCATTTAATTCAATACAAAACCTCCTATTTTTGCTTTTCTGGTGATTTTATCAATTTTGTGTGCAAAGTTGCATTTGGAAGCTTTTAGGTCAACAATCCTCTGTCTGTAGCTCTTATCCCTTCTTCAATTCAATTTCAAAAGTGTAACAGATAATAAATTAAACTAGTTAGCTTATCTAACCAAATAATTTGCATGCGTCATTCCGACAACATTCAATTATTTTCTTGATCCGACGTCGGATTTCATTTACATACGGAATCCCATGCATCCGATGGTAAACCTTCTCATACTTTTCACATGTTATTTTATCATCAATGCAACTATTGCAGTGTAATGTTGAGACACCAATCAGTCAATTATTAAGTGTTCTTCCTCTCCTTCAAGTATCGAGTTAGCTAGTCTGTTTGTGCATTTTTGGGATTACATTCTTAAACAACCAAGTCACACAACTGCCACAACTTGTTGGATACTCTCGGGTTAGAGATAATCTGAAAACTTAATTTTAGAAGTCAGTTAAACTAAATGTTTGTATGGAATTGAGTTGCTTATCGTTTTGGTTTTTGACAGGCGATTTTTGAAATTTTGAACAAACCCGTCGTGACGCGTAGAGGAAGGAAAGAAAATGGCGTCAAAGGACAAGAAACCGGAAGGTCCTGTGGCTGGTCCCAGCAAAAAGGGGATGCCGGAGGATACTAATCCCAAAGACAAGTCGGACTCGGAGGATGACGATGTTGAATTCGTTGAAATTAAAAGGGAAGAAGTTACGAGGGGTTTGGTGACTCTTGTGGATGGTACTGAGGAATGGATCGTGGAGAAAATAGTGGGAAGGAAGAAGGTCAATGGAATTCGCCACTATTTTGTAAAATGGCAGGGGTGGTCGAAGTAAGTTTTTAACTGTATTGGCATATCATAATGAACTCAATCGTCGATTGTAATTGAGTAGTTAAAATTAAATTTTAATTGTTTTGAAACTCTCAGTCATTTCAACTCGTGGGAACCTATCTCTCATCTGAACAACTGCAAGCCAATGGTTAAAAGGTTCGACAAGAAGTTCCGGGGCAAGAGTAAAAAGACGGAAATTAAGTTGCCGACTACCTTAGATGAAATCAAGAAGGAAGTGGATGAAAATGTTGAAAATAATGATGGAGCCGTGGGCGGAGCGGTTGACCTTTCCATAATCAAGCGTGAGGTTTTGGATGATGATGACAATGTGGGTGAGAAAGATGGCCAGCGTCAGGAGCAGACTTTAGATAATTATGAAGACGACAGCGACATAGAAATAATTGACCACGAGGAGCTTGGAGAAGCGGAGGAGTTGGAGCATGTGAAGAAAATTGAGGCTATGATTTGGGTGAGTATCCTTGTGTAACGACGACATCCTAATTAAATTGTTTTCATTTTTATGCTGTGGACAGAAGGTTACTAATTGCGTGTCTCCATGATTTTCCTTAGGGCGATACCTACTTCATGTACCGACGCAAGTGGGACTCCAACGAGGTGCCACTCTGTATATTAGGCTCGAAGGTTTTGAGTGGGTACTTGCTTCATCTAGTTCGCATCCAAACACCTGAAGATCCAGAAGATGTATTGGATAATCCATTTGTGGGAGTTACAGAGCACAATGTTGTCATCGTCAAGGGACAGATATTTCGCTACGAGTTTCCTCAACTTGTGATTAAATACTACGAAAAGAACTGCAAACTCTTTACTCCCACCAAAAGTGAGGATAAGTTAGCTGAAGTTGCAGCCAGGGCCGGCTTGATGTCCAATTTAATGAATGCTGGCGTTAATGCACCGTATCCAAGTATGTTGAATGATATGATGCCGCCTGACCAGAGAGACGATGAAAATGCCATCGCAGCGATGACGGCTGCTGAAAAGCGAGCGAGAAAATTCAACAAAAGGAATGAAACCGTTGGAAACAAGATGGAAGATGTGAAAGATCGATTTGGTTTGCCGTATTATTACGAAGAAGGTGTGGATGATCTGTATGAAAGTGAGAATGAGGATTCTGACAACAGTGATGAATGGGAGGAAGTTAAAGTCACTCCGAAATCTGTCAATGCCAAATCTAAGTAGATTTAGAAGATTTGCTCCAATTAATGAGAAGATAACTATAATTAGTAACAATACAATCGTTTTCAATGATATCTTTTTTAAATGGTAGGTCAAAAATTAATTAAAAATATCTTGTTATTTTCTAGATGTAGAAACTCTGAAACTATAATCTATAGTTATTTAATTGAAAATGTCAAAAATAACGGATACCTTGACTATAAAAATATACTCGTTAGATGCATAAAGTAATCGGGTCTCATATAGACCCTGAGTTTTCCATTCCTAACTTTTGTAACATTGTCAGAATAAATTGTCGTAAGCTTGTATTATGTTAATTAGTTGAGTTATACAATAATGTTGTAAAAAAAGTATAGATACCTATGTAGAAATGTGAAAGCATCATTGTCTCCATTATGCTTGCATGATAATTCAGTAACAACCAGTTTTGTGTCATTCCAACTGAGGCGGAATTGGAGCAAAATTATTGCGAGTTTGTTGTACACTTGTTTGTTATTGCGTATCCTACTTTCTTGTTGTCTCGCTTTTGCAAGGATTAGAACACTTGTACATCTTATCTAACTCTGATGTATCATATTATGAGCTTATTTCTTCAATGCGTTGCCTTTCGCAAGAATAAACTAGTTGTTACTTGTTACATCTAAACAAATTTAACAAGCCTTTCTCTCATTCTCTTGTCACTCGTCTGAGTATTCCCTTCGTAATTGTGGGACTTCCATAGTAGCGTTTTCTGTTTACTCATTATCATATTTTCAACAAGATCTAGGATGTCCTACAGAGAAATTTTCATGCTTTTACAAACATATTAATGCAATTACTTGTGTACTTACTTAGTTTTCAAATGCTTTCAACATGTTTCTTCCATTAGTGAAAATTTTCAAGATAATCATCAAAACTTTCAAATTGTCAATTCATTTCTCATAAATTCCTTCATTACATACAATGCATTTACTTGTAGCTGCTCCAAACATAGTCATAATCATAATAATTTTTAATGCAAAAAATGGCACAACTGTCATTAAAACTTTCTCGTCTTTATTCTCCTCACAAAAATTACTCATCATTGTCATTTATATTTTCAAGTTGCTCTTTTCATGTAATCATGTCGTCGTGAAGGTTAACTTCCTGGAGAAGTGAGACAACGACGTACTTGATGTGCATACTATTATAATGCGTAGTTCTAAAACTCCATGTTTTTTGCTGTTACTTTGCAACTTACAACGCAACAATTTGTCTGCCCATATTATGAGTTGCTGCAATAATTCATGTCTTTTCTGCGAACCAGTGTTTGTCAACTTTTAGACCTGTAATTTCTGTTCTCAAAACTTTCGAAGGATATTATATACGTTCGTTAATAATAACTTTTGTAAAAATTCAAGATAAATAATAATGTTGTTCATCATCAAATTGGTGTACCTTTCTTTCGCTTGAGATGGACGATGCGTGTATGCTCATGTTATTCATTTATGCATGCATGAATTCAACCTCCTTTTGAAATCATTTTTATTTACAAACCTTTTATGACTTTCACTTGATATTTCACCAAGTCCCCCCAAAAAAACTAAAACTCTTTCCTATTGAGTTGTTCCTTCTTTCCCATCTTAATACGTCATAAAGAGAAAGCACCCTCGAGGCGCAATGACATTCCTTTTCTGTTTACGAAAGAACCATGACTATGACATCAACATCAACTACACGTGTACTACCTAATTGTACACTCTAGTCGCATATTTTATTTCTTCCTTTTCCTTCTCTTTGTCTCGAATAAAAAGGAGGATAATAGTGTAGTATTCAAAACCTGACAACTTTCCTCTGGGCTACTCGCATCAACCTACTCTATCTACCACCTACAATCAACCTACAACATTTTCTCAGCGTTTAAGCTCAATGGAGTCATTTATGACGGCACTATTCTCATGATAAAAAGCATTTTCACCATCTCCACTCCTGCTGTTCCTACTTATCCAATTCACTAAATTGACTTTTCCCTTTTTGTGTTATTTACATTTCTTCAAACCAAACATCATCAACATTTTATCTATATTTCTATGTGTAAGGAGCACACTCTTGATGAGGCCTACTTTTTCGAGAATGCCTGAAAAAGTGTATTATTTTGTTTGAACAACGATTTTACAGTTATAAGTTGTGTTCGTGGTTTACCATGAAAATGCACGCTCCCTGTTTTTTCCTCAAAAAGTGAAGCAATCAACTATTGTTCTTTTTTTCACAAAGAAAAGTCTTTACAAATTTTCCCTTTTCATCCTTCAGCAGCAGCATCATGCATCGTTAGTCCACCTCTGGCCACAAAAAAAGTCACGATTTCACTTTCTCCTTTTGTCTTGTTTATCCGCTTTGCTTCCCTGCTATTGAGTTGCTTGAAGGCGATGAAAAAAAAGAGCCCAAATTCTCCTTTCACTCCCACAAGAAAAAAAAACAATAAACAACCCACTTGACTTTTTAAGCTTAAAAGAGCACAGTTCGCTTACATGCAATCAAATATATCATTTCAGTATAGGTATATACAATAGCAACATGATGAGGTAGTGAAACCAAGACCAAGCCACAGGATCCAAGAATCGAAAATGATTTGAAAAAAGAGAACAAGATATTTTGAAAGAGGCAGAGATCGTTGTTACGTTGGGAAGAGGATTGGAAAGTGATGTGTGTGCGTGCCTTGTTTCGAGTATTTCAATATTTATTTTCAAGGGAAAGTGAAGAGGAGAAAGGGAGGTTGCAGAGGAGAAAGAGCAGAGTACCAACAAGAGATTCTCAGAGTTTCACACACACACATACAGCGTCCCGCTCAATTTAAGTGATTTCCCCGAATGTTCCTTTTCCAACATAAAAAAATACGAATTTCACATTTTAAAACTGGAGAAAGTCATGAAGGTAGTGGCTTGTGTGTACAACATATAAAACTACATATATGTTTAAATGATTAAAAGATGGATACAAATTCATATTAAAAATGTGATCAACTCTTTGTCAGTCTTTCATTTTAAAAGTTTTCTTTCCCATTTTTATTCGATAATTTCATAATACAGAGAATATATCATTTAATTTTTTTCATTATAGATTTATACACAGTTACAGTACCAGTTTACTACTTGCTGTTGTCGCAGGGCTTTTCTTCATTTTAGTAGTGGATTTGATACAGCATCATGTGTATATACAAATAATACCGTTCTTATTTGTGCGTTCATGCAGAAGATACATTTTACCAATATAATATTATGTACAGTTAACTAATATTAAGTACTAATAACTACCGATAAGTACACATGTACAATAAAAGTATAGCTACATCGTTGTAATTTTCTCCTTCGATTAACCAAACAGAAATGAACAGGATTTAAATTATAATAATATTTGATCAGTCATGAAAGAAAAATAGCAAAAGGAAGAGAAGGAAAATGTACAATAATAGGTAGTAAATTCATCTTCATACTCATAATTTATATTTATCATTTATCACTACAACAATCAGTCTAGTACCAGATTTTCTAGTTTTAGTAACGCGAGAGACAACTTTCACCTGTAAAAATCGGGCTGCAAAATGTTACAATGATAATTGGAGCTTTAAAAGGGAACGTTGAAAAATGCATACATAATTAATATAATATATCATTTGTCTATTATCTCTTCTATTGATAGCACCAGACGGTTTTAGTTGCATTTTTACTGATTTCTTTTTTGTCCTACTGCTTGTAAAAGTAAGAAGAGCATTGTTGTAATATCAACGTAGTTTCAGCGTTACTTATAGTTATTATATATCGATAATTAGTAAAATAGGCTGATGCACATGATGGATTTCTTAGAAAATGACACTACTACTTTGTAGAAAATACTCTGTCAATGTTTTCTCAAGTATTAAATAATTAATTACTCTTTTTTTCTAGTTAGTTTTCAGGTATCTCAATATAAAATACCGGATTTTGTTATAATTTAATGATTACTTCGATACAATGCATAGTACAATAGCAGTATTCCAAAATTCCGGCGTCTCTTTTTCTCTTAAATCTCTAGTCACCCCATTCCCCTCTAATTTCCTTCTTTTGGAAGGTTATGTTTCGTTTATATAAAGTTTAGTAGTTAGTAAACGAGCTGATTAATAAAATATGTTGCACATAGAGTACATACTTGTCATGCTATAAAATAGTTTGCGAGATAAACTTGCAGGTTTACCATGTTCAATGAGTTATCATCAAGACAGAGAATTGTAGATTCACATCTTTTTCTGCATAAAATTTTACCTAGCTGGATAGCACTACTGGTCTACCCTGGAAATAGATTTCACTAACACGATCAATATTACACTCGAGGGTAATTTTGCAATGTTTACATTTAAGTGATTGTTAACATGCACTAAGGTTTATATTACTACTTTACAGGTTCATATTTCAAACAAGTCAGAAAATTACAAAAGCCACAGTATGTACTTACCTTCAAATACATTTGGCGGATAGCAAACAAAGTATTGCCAAACTGTGACCTGATTCGCGTAATTGTAATTAACGCGCTTAAATGACATAGGTTCTATTACGAATGACTGAATGGATTCATACATAAAATGGTTCTACAAGTTTCCACTCTTAAAAACGCTTCCTTTTTTAAGTACTGCTGGTATGATGATTTTGCGCAAATTTAGATTACATACTAAAAATATGATTTTAGTTACACTTGAAATTACTATATAATTATCTACTATTTGCTATAGTCTCTCTATAACAGCGAGTCCTAATTCTATTACTTCTAGTTCGTTTATGTCATTATTCTAGATTTTCCTTTTCTGAGCATTCATTCGTTTTTGTAATTGTTAAAGAGCAACAATAATCGAGCAATTTATAAAAAACACTTCTCGATTTTCATTCAACTCTGTATGTATTTTAAAAAGAAGCATTTTTCACCTTGTATTTTTTTTTAAATAATGGAGTTCTAAATTTAACCTTTGGTTTTGCATGGTGCGCTCTATTTGTCAAAATTAACAGGGAAAGCTATATGCAGTACAACGTTCAGGATCAGTGAAATTTTGAGGAGGATATTAATATTCTAGTGAGCTCTTAACTAAACAGCTTTGCTTATGGAACAAGTTTAATTGCAGTTAGAAAAGGACTTAAAAGTATATATTCAACTTAAAATGGTAACTTAAAGATGGGAACGGAACGCTGCTTGAAAAGAAATTAAAATTGGCGTAGTAAAGTGGAATAATGTTTTCGCGTGTGGAGTATAAATAGTTATATTCCGGATCTCGCCTCCTTCGATACTTCAGCGTTATGATTAACAGCCTATTTTGTTGGTTGTTTCATTTCAAGCCAGAAGTATCAAAGGAGGCGAACACTCTTCATAAGCCTGTCGTGCCGTATTTGAGTTTCTTGACAAGTGAGGAGCCACCCTTCTTCGAGGGTGAGTCTTCTTCGTCAAAGGTGAGGGAGAGTTTGGACCTAGTGATGACGTTGAGTTGTGCAGTTTTGTCAAAGTCTATGGTGGCGTAGCCCAGCTCGCTCTGCTTCTGTTCGGGAGTGACAGATGACGCAGCACCTTCGTCTGCAGGACCATTGCTTGCCGTTGGCAAGAGTTTGTCAGCTTCAAGGACGTCATCACTTATGCTAGCTAACCTGGACGTGTCGTAGGGTTCCGCCTGTTTCGAGTAGGTAGATATAAGTTGATGATGCTTGTTGAAAAGGCCCAGTCTTCTGCTTCCAGAGGAGAATGGCGAGTTTTGGGAGGAGGAGCTATCTGGTTTGAGATCCAGCTCCGCATAATTAAGCTCCGCTGGCTCCTGCTTTACAACCGGCAGAGGTAGCACCACTCCTCCAGTAGTTGTTTGGATTCCAGCTACTGGAATGGTCCCCTTGTTGCCATGGTTGCAAAACACGTTGGAATATAGGGCGCAGTCAGGAAGTGCTTTTTGGCTGGCACTGCCTCCTCCCCCACTGGTTAGTAAGGAGCAGGATGAGGACGAGGAAGGCCCACTGGATGCTGGTTGGGGAGGATAATGATGATGAGTTTTGTCCATGCTACTTGTGCTCACGCGTCTTGGTGCGGTTGGAGGAGGAATGTTTGAGTAATTGGTAATATTGGTGGAGGTGGTGGTGGATGCGGCGTACAAAGCTCCACCGTGACTATCAACGTTCATATACACTGGGTGATTTTCGAGGGATGGCTTACAGCTACTTAAAAGTAATGGTCCACGTGATGATGACGGCAATGAGACTGATGACACGGCCGGAGTTGTGTGGGAAGCTCCTGGAGTTTGTACGTCTGGATTAGTTTCTGCTGCAGCGGTAGATACACTGCCACCAATGTTGTTACACGTAGACGAGGATGCAGGTGCGGGAATGG
>JAQIXX010005538.1:0-13803 GCA_034700605.1 Willowsia nigromaculata | reverse complement strand
CCTAGAAGTCATGATTGTTATGCATGAGTTAAATAATTTTAACGGTGTGCTTGCCGTCGTTAGTGCCATGGGGTCTGCTTCTGTCCACCGTCTACAATTTACGTGGCAGGGTATACATCTAAAGTTCCAGAAAGCCTTGGAAGAAGCTCAGGATCTGCAAAATGATCACTACAAGAGGTACCAGGAGAAGCTCAGATCCATCAATCCGCCTTGTGTTCCTTTTTTCGGTGAGATATTCTCATGTACATTTTTCATGTTTAGTTCGAAGTCAGGCTTATTAAATGACGAAGACTGATCAAACTTATCTTTTGGCAAATGTTCTAGGAATGTACCTGACAAACATTTTGCACATCGAGGAAGGGAATCTCGATTTCCTTCCCAATACAGATCTCATTAATTTCGGCAAAAGAAGGAAAGTAGCTGAGATTACAAGCGAAATTCGACAATTCCAGTATTCCCACTACTGTTTCTCAGTGGAGACAAATATTCGCGAATTCATTGAAAAAATCCAGCCATTCAGTTCAGACATGAGTGAGAATGAGATTTCCGATTATTTATTTAACAAATCTTTGGAAATTGAACCTCGTGGGTCTAAACAAGCACCAAAATTTGTAAGTTGAAAAATTATGACGCACTTGAAGTGTCCGAAAATCAATCAATTCATCTCTCAATTTGCAAAAATTTTAATTCTCATTTAGCCCCGAAAATGGCCCGAGTTGAATTTAAAGTCACCTGGAATCAAGCCACGTCATTTACCTGGGCGATCACACCCAGCTCCGCTGTTGCCATTCTCTTCATCTACCTCTCAATTTTCACTTCATTCGTCATCTTCACGGATGACATTGGATTCTGAATTAGACTGCGTTATTGGAAATCACACTCCTACAAAGACGCTGACGCCTTCTTCAAATCCATCCACCACGTCGCCTCAAGATACGTTTGGTTCATGGGAAAACTCTGTGTTCGCGCCTGTGTTAATAGGACATCCAGGTTTGTTCTCCAAATTATATTCTTATAATTAAAATTATTACCTGAATACCTCAATTTGAATATATTTGCTTGCAGCAAACGCATCTCCGATTTCAACAGACTCATACAGTTTACATTCCCATCAATTCTTCAATGCCAATTCAAATCCCACCCCACCACCTCTTCCACCGAGAAGAACACGGGATGGCTCTTTAAGTGACTCAATATCTCCGAGGGTAAATATTATATAACTGACATATTTTACTGTCTTTCTACGTGACTAGAAGCTAAACATTTTTGTGCTCGTTTCAGTTCAATGATGAGCCGCCACCCCCACTCCCGCCACGAAAAGTCTCACCTCGAACACCTAATCCACCTCTACCACGTCGAAATTCTTCTTCTTCCACTTCCGAATTCGGTCAGAGTTTGAGTCCCTCTGTTAATGTTCCTCCTCCAATATGTGAAAGACTGACTAATGGGCCATCATCCATTCCTCTTCAATCTCCAAACGGTAAGATCTCTAATAATGATTCCACCGTTTTCATTTAACTATTGATCGGATCATTATTTTTATGAATCTCTTCTGTCTTTCAATCTCATAATAGGTGGTCACACGAGCTGTGCAACAGATCATCATTCAGAGTTTGTGTTTCCAATGAGGATGGGACCTAGACCGCCTGTACCAATGAGCCCACCAAAGCTACCTCCAAAATCAACAAAGACAGTCAGTCTCAACTGAAAATCCCCAGTCGATTAGAAGATAATAGTCCAAACCTAACTAATATTCTTTCAGCAGATAATGTTTTTATCAAACTGCATATCACACATCTGGGCGATTGTGGTCTGTGCTGAAAACTTGCAACATTCTTTTAAAATGATTCGCATAAGAAAATTGTTAGTGTGTAGACAGTCAACGTTGTGAAGTACGAAAAGTGTATGAAATTTCCCGTCAGTGAGTGTTCCCCACGTCAAAAGACGAATGGTTCCCATATATATCGTCTATGTAAATTCCCCCACGACTAAAATCGAGGTTCCAGAAGTAGGTTTCTAGCATAGCAATTTCCGCCAGCACTCTGTCATCAGTGAAGATGGAGAACTGTTCCAACGTTCAGAAACTGAGGAGATCAATTTTTTCCTGTTTCATCAGCCCTACCTCTGCAGTTTTCTATCATCAAAAATCAGAAGTCACGCGAAAATTGTAAAAAAAAAACACGTCACACATATAACTAGCATAGCATACAATATACAAAATAGATAAGCCTTACATGAAAATTTCTATTCTCCAGAAAAACACGTAATACATAATATAAGTATACCCTACACAGAATAATTTATACCACGAAAAACACTCCCCGTTTTTCTGTATTTAAAATATTATGTTGGTGATATATTCATAGTTTATTAATTTTTTATGAAAGATAAGTTTAATGCATTTCAAAAAGTTCATATTATGTATGTTGCTTCTTATATGAATAATTGATGCTTAGAAAGAAAACCGGTATATAATATAAATTAATTTAGCGATACAACAGTAAGTAGCTCAGTAGCTCGGTATCACACTGGTTCGGGCTATAAAATGTTCAGTTTTGTGCCTGCTCGTCGATAATTCAGAATGTTTAATTTAAGTCATCAAAAATCATTACTGATGAAAGTTTCAATGAATTTTTAACTTCTAACCGATGATTTCCGCATTTTTTTGTTGGTCACAATCACTGATTACTATTTGATGTTGTTCTTGCTTTTAATTTTAAAGCATAAAATGCCAATAATATATACACACCATGATCGAGAGGTGATTTGATACAAAGAAGAATATTATATAGTACGTAACTATTTCGGCCTTAGAAAATTTAATTATTATTTTGTGAAACGAAGTTTAACAAAGAATAAAAATTTTACGTAAATTTTCTACATAGAAATGAATGTTACGAAGTTTTTATGCATTCAATTCAGGCTGTGTAGCCTTTTGGCATCGACATATGAAAGTGAAAAGTCCTGCATTGTTCATTTTTAAAATGACAGTTTAATGATTCTTTTTTAAACAACAATAATAATAATTGTAGTACATATTTTGATAAATCATGAAGATAACAATATTACAATAAATAATAATGTTATTGATGGTTATTTCTGCATAACCTGTTTTGGGTAGGTTGATGTGGGCCAAACGCATTGCTGTATTGCATAGCTGAGGTATTATTCTCACCCCTACAATCTTATAAAGTACAATGGTTAGTACGTAACAAATAAATTTGTATTACAGCAATAATTTTCGGTAACAGTAACGTTTTTCTGTTCTTCTTGACATTGATTTTCAACAAGTGAAAGTTGGTGAAAGTTTTCATCAACTTTCCCCTGCATATCGTGTTAAATATATACAAGATAATGTGTCCAGAATTTACATGCTCAATCATTACACACACAGACATAATTCGAACGCTTATTGTTAAATTGTACCCTTGATATATAGCGTGGAGGTACCAGAGATAAATTACAACTTACTTCTATACATACATTATTATCTGTTGGATTCGAATACTAAATGCTACTGACTAAAAGTAACTCTAGTATTTACAAGTTAACAAGACATGAATCAACTTTTAAAAATGAAAACCTATCTAAACTATTATTGCGATGACCAGATAACGACAAGAATTGGCTAGTTGGCATATTACATATTTTATAGACTAGATACAACATTGAATACCTACTCGTTACTTACTATGAACAAACATCATAATCTGTCCTCCGAATCTGTGTTCTAAGAATTAAATTCATTAAACTTATTTTAGAATATACGTTTTAATTACTTATATCCTCTATCACTATCAACCCTTAGATTTGATTGCTGAATTAGATCCTCTGAGACTACATAATTTGACTATTACAAACAGCTCTTGCCTCTTACTGTACCGTCACTGTAACTGATCCCCAACACTGATGTTTGGCAGACACATGAATACATGCAAAAGATTACTATCTGAGGATACGGCTAACTTCTCAAATTGCTTATTTCATCACTTGATGAAGTATCATTTACCTGCTTACCTACATAATTAATAGTGAAAATTAAATTACAGCTAACCTGGAGAAAGTAAACCATAACTTTCCTTCCTTTCACATGATCTTATTTTTCAGTCCACTTTATTCATATCGTAGTTTACTTTCTCCTGCATGTCAGTGGTTAGTATTTTAATATTCATTAATTTCTATATTATTTCTAGTATATTTAATTAAGTTAATGCTTTATTATACTTTGTAATGATTTTCTGTGACACAAGTCAAATAAATAAGATCTTATGAAATAGCAGCAGAAGTAGAAGAGATAGAGATGAAGAGGCACTAAAACCACAAAATGGGCAACAATGTAAATGTGCAATTCATTGTTTATCGTCGTCGTCATCAAAATCGGAATAAGTCTAATTTATAATTTTATAAAGTTAGCGTACGAAAATCCCTCTTCCTCAAATCCTTGACAAGAAGTCACCATCAGTCAAAAATAAATACACAATATTACTTTAATTATTGTGTATGTTGTAGTCTTATAATAACAGTGGTTATCAACTTAGGAATTTTATATTAAAACGTTATTAACTGCAATATAAATTAAATTTAGGATGTTACGTTATTTTAAAATTTAAATTAGACTAGCAAACAATATAATTGGGAATCTTTGATGCTGACTTGAGGCAGATAATCGATGACTAGATTTATATATGATTTTAGTTACCTTCATGCATATAAATAATAAGCTTTTCGGAACCGGAGCATTTTTTTAGCGTAATGCATCATGACTAGATTTTACATGCCTGAGTAAAATAAGAGGTATAGAACATGTAAAAATTCAAAGAGTCAACTTTAACGTATCATGAAATCATGAATAATTCCTATCTGGCAACCCTATAGATTTCGTTACAAAATATTACAGTCTCACTCCGTTAGAGAAAACCCAGATCAAATAGGTTAATCTGGTGAAAGTTTTGCTTTCACAGGAGAAATTATCAACTGATTTACAACTTGCAAAGTGGGAAATACCATCCACTTGATGAGATTAGTGAGTTAGTTTGAACTACCTATTTTTTAAAGTGAACCTGAAGTTTGTTCTCTTTGATCAGATCTATGAGATTATGTAGCAGTTTTTTCGGCAGATTCCTTTGGTGTATTTATCATTGGCAAATTATTTTAGGGGATTACAATAGATAATTTGTCACACACACATGTTTATGAATGAATTCAAAAAAATACGGAAATATAACAAACTACATAATAACTTTGTATACAGCACTTTGGCATGGTCTCGTCGGATAGGACTATATTTGACCATTACAGTTTTGCCATTTCACAAATCTGTTGAGAGTACTGAAACAAGAGAAAATCATGCGTGTGTGGAGCGTTTTGATGTTTACAGTATTGCTAACTATGCAATTAGATTAATTATTTTATATTATATCTTTAAGATAAGAAATTCGTCTTCAGTCCAAATTTTACCAACACTCAATATTTTACTCGATGGTGGTCACTTCATTGACTTTTCCGTCATATTTCATTTCATGCCTAAATGCGAATTGTACAGTTTGCAACGTATGTAGCAGTGCGCAAGCTTGTTTGTAATTGTAGATGGTGTATGAAACGCAAAAAATAGCCTACATACAAAATCGGGTTTAATGCGACGTTTGTTTCATTGTACCTATTCCGTAATCATTAAGAAAATTGCACCTTTAATCAAACCAGTTTTTTTTTTAAATTTTAAAGCATCTTTAGAGCAAATCTGACAAAACCAAAAGACTCAGCAAGTTGAACTCCTTACTGCGCCGGGCATCACCCGATAATATTCCAAAAGACATCTCGTGTCATTTTAAAAGCTGATTGTAAGACAATTAGAACCAGGACCAGAATGAAACAGCGTTTTGGTCGTAGATTAGAATGGTATGCGATTATCATATCATGATGGCTCAGGAGAAAATTCACATGGACGTTTCCCGTTTATTTTTCCTGTTGTATCATTACTTTTTGTGTCGTATATGATTTTCTCGAAAAACATGGGACACGGGATAAAATTCGTATTTTTTTTTACTTATTACGAGTTTAAACCATTTTAAAATCACTAAACCGTCCTTGCAATGAATTTCACACTTTTACAGATACGTTTAGTATGCGTAAGTACGTATAGTAGAGTAATCGATAGAGAATCGGTATTCCATGTCACGTGGATGTATACAGGTAGACATTATTACAACCTCTTCCAAACAGTATGTACCTAGAAATTTTTTGTTCCTATTATTACTAGTCTCTTCTTATTATCCCATCTGGACTTATGTAGCGACGGATTCTGAAATACAAAAATTGACAAATTTGTGAATACATAAACTTGTATTTTCCCTCAGTATTACGGAAAATCATGTCAAAAAACTTACCTAGCTGGAATTTCTTGCTGAATTGGTTCTCCTGGAGGAGGTCTTGGTATAATTGGAGGGGCTTCACTGTCCGAACTAGAATCCTCTTCGGCGCCTGGCCTATCTCCTAGTAAATGACTTGGAACTCCTCTTTCCTCCCTAAAATCAAGAGTTTCCAGGCTTTAAAATCTGCAAATCAAGCTAAGCTTGGGTAAAAGCAAGGAAGCTTTGCACTTACGAATCCGCGTGACCACTTGAAGGTCTCATTAAAGGAGTGCAAGGTTGTCCAGAGTCTACGATCTCAAAGTTGCCAGCATTGTGTCGTCGTCTACGTTGAAATCGAAGTCCAAGTTGTGACAAGTCGGTAACATACTTTTCAGCACCTTGCCTTCTCCGCCTAAGTCCTGGCGTACAGCCTCCCAGGGCAAGACCCGAGTTTGCTGGAGTCAAAGCCATGTTTGGCGTGGAAGAGTCAGGCGAAATTGGCTCAGGTATCATGGCCGCTGACGTGACGTGTTGAGAGGCGCCAATTTTCGCCTCCAGGCTGCCATCCCCTTGAGTTGTAATGGTCATATTTCCACTTACAACACTTCCCTTCATTTGCTGCTGTAAAAGCTGAGCCTCAACAAGAGGATGAGATCCAGAAGAGTCCGCATCCAGTGCGTTCTTCTCTTGGGGTGCGGCTGTTGCGTCGTAGTATACAGAGTTATCCTCGGGATTATTTCCTGTCAACTGAAGTCTGTCCGATTCTCCTGTTCTATTTCTAAAGTATTATTGAAAAAACTATGTCAGCAACTCTTCTTATAGTAGATCAAAAGTAACACAAAACCATCAAAATCCAAAAACTAAACAATTAATGTTATGGTTGATTAGTGTGTGAAAAGCTGGTGTCGTTACTATTGTGTTATTATGAAAGTTATACATGCTCATAGACCGGGTGAAACAAATGTAAAGCCGGGGAATCAAGTACTGGAAACAAATAACCTAAACCCAGTGGACAAACGAGAAAAGCAAACTTTCTTCTCAAATGAAAGGAGAAATAAGGAGAATTGATTGAGATCAAGACACACAAAAGACGATCACAACAACAAGGAGAAAGTCGTATTCAACTTTCACTCCAGGAAGCACAACAACGTACATAGCATTTTCGGGCAGTTGACCCTTTGCAGAATGAAAATCATCAGCGACAGATTGTCCCTTGGATGAAGGTGGCCACTCTGTATTATTAGAGGCTATAATATCTGGTGTCTCTAACTTTTCCCCAGCACCAACACCATCTTGCTCTTCTTGGCTACCGTCTTTCCTCATGGCCAACTTGTTATCAATTCTAAGAGCTTTCTCCCCAATTGAGCTATCTGATTTATTCTTCAGGATACTTTTCAAAGCTTTGGGTTGTTGCTGCTGAGGATGCAGAGATTTTCCATCATTTTGAATGTCTGGTAGATTTTGTTGCTCATCCTCCTAAAGAAAAGGTACAGTAAATAAATTCAACCAAGATGTCAGGAGAAAGCAGACGGAATGTATTTTCATTGAAAATTGAATGACAATCTCTACCTGATTGGCAATATTCGATTCTGCTTGCTGTAAGTTTGATCTATTGATAGAAGAGGGAACATCAACCCCCGGAGGCACATTGCTTATAACATCGGGTTTATGCTCAGGCCCAGATGCGGCAGCGGACATTGGTGTGCTCACCACTCGAATCTCTAGTCGACCAGCGACCATTTCTGGGTTTTGTTCAGGTTCTGATTCTGTTGAAGCGATTCTATTCAAATCCTGAAATAACCCATAAACCAATTGAGTATTTCTTTCACCACTTTCTCTACTCAGAATTCCATATTATCAGATAAAAGCATATTTCTTACAGGCATGCTTCTATACATGTTGCGGTTCGGATCGTCAGCACCAATGTTCAGCTTGTTGTTGTCTTTGCTATCACAAGTCCTTGATTTGGCAGCTACATTCCTACTTACATCCACATCGTATGTAAATTCATCAAATGAAGCTTTTTGGATTACCGGAGGCTCCAAACCAGGCCTATATTGTACACCATAATAATATCCAACCAAACGGCATAGCCCCTTTGTTATCACCGAGAACTGACAATAAACCTTACACCTACTATAGGGCAGCACGGCAAAAGGGCGGGGAAAGGGCAACAATAACACATTTCCACTTTCAAAACATCAGTTTCTTTTCATGCCCCCACGAATCATCACGTTAAAGAATCATCTACAGACATTCCGACAGAATCTACAAGTATTATCCTCCTTAATCGAACCGAATTTTTAGCTAAAGTATCGACAAGCTTTAAATTAGGCATATAAGTCTAGTCAAGAATTTCTAATATTTAATGCCATGTTTTATAGTTTCATCATGCAACTATGAATTCATGCCTACACTTCATATTTTCTTCCATAATCAAGACCTAGTACTTTAGTGAAAACTGCTTTCACTTAACTCCATGCTACTACAAGCAAACATGTTACATACATGGTAGCATAATAAACTGGTATAGTAGATGAGACATTTCTGGCAATTCTGCATTCATTTCAAAGTGATGAACAGCTTACTACTTGCAATTATGCCATTGAGGTAGGTAATAGACAAAGTACAAAAGGCAAGGTTTGAAGGTTTTGAAGAACGAAACACCGCATTCACAATAATACTGACTTACCGAATATGATCAGATATTGTAGGGTTGCTCAACACTTTGGGCAAATTTTGCTCAAGTACAGATTGTCCCGGAGCACTTTCTAAATTCAGGTAATTTAATGATGACATTTTATTGGCAAGCTCGGCCAACTTTGTTTTATAGGAATCTCCTCCGGAACCATCCCCACCTGCACCAACATCCATTGAGACTGTGATTCTGGGCTCAGCACCGGTAGACCTGTCATCCTTGCAACTGAATCCGGCATCATTCTATACAAAATAATACATTATTCATGTGTCAACACATTTTATATAAGATATACAAATCCCTTTTTACATTTTTCTTTCCAAAATCATCTTTAAATCCTCGTATATTTTTAACCGTTCGTAAAATTATAGAAAAGTTAGAAGTAATCATGGTTGTGTTTGAAAGCAAAAGCGATGTTGGCAAATGAGAATAATTTGAAAATAGACTTCATCATACTAATATTTGAATGATAAGATAAAAATGTTATATAAAATCATATTTAAAATGAGTAAAACAAGCGTGCTTTTTTACCGAAATTTGGCATCGTTTTGTAATTTTTCTATTTCTCACTTTCTGCGGACCAGAGGAGGTGCCAGGGAGTTCCAAAAGGTTAACACTACTACTACCACCCCGACCATGATCTTTCTCACGAGCCTTTTCCGCATCTCTCGAGCCCTTTTCTTGCTGGCCAGTCGTCTCTTCTTCATTAATTGCCTAAATAGTGGTAATGAGTTTTAGAAAAACAGGTGTGAGTATACAAGTGCATGCTTCGCTGCTTGGCTTTGGCTGATCAATCAATCAGTGCAATTTGGTTAAATATTTTTATAGTGCATATCTTTTGTACTTTCTAAACATGCGGCCTTATATGGTTAAAATGCTGCGACTAGTAGTGCGGCTGCATAATATTGGCCAGTACTGAAGAGCACACAGAATTACAGCTTTTATGAATGCTTCTAACTTTGACTTTCATTTTTATATCTTATCGATTTCTGTACATACGTCACAACAATCACAACACGTTGTATATACTTTGGAAATATTCAATTCAGTCATGCAAAATAGCCCGATTAAAAAGGTGCAAATCTTAGTGGGAAAATAAATATGCAGAAGGAACTGAAATGCATTTGCATCCGTTTCACTCATAAAAGTTGAAATGAATCATGTCAGCACTTTCTCTAGCCAATGAACAATTTTGGTACATGTCCTTGCCCTATCTTAGATAGTGAAACTACCGGAAATGCAGAAAAGCGTTGCAAAGGTAGGTATTCAAGGTCATTCGGATTCGCAGTTCAAAGCATCCGTTTGTACGGGTAAACATGTCAGATTTTTGTCAATACAAAGAAATTGCTTTAGTGTCAACAATGTCAAGGGTCAGTTCTGATTACAATCTATTTACGTCTTTTTTTGTAAGGCCAATAAATAATAAAACTTATCTAAACTATATCGTACTCATGTGAATTGTCGAAGGTTATATACTTTTTTCAAATCCAGATAATCTTATCGTGATAATGCAACTCAGCTATATTCAAATGTTTTTATGGAACCCGAGCTATCATTATCATTACTGTATATATGCTTGCCATTTTATCTAATCAAAAACTCTACAGGGAAATAATAAATTATCAGAGAGAACAACAACAACGGGAATATCAAGTGAACCAATAATAAAAAATCTTTCATTTCATTTTTATTTGATCCCAGACGACGACGACGACAGAAGCAAAAAAATTACTTTGGAAGTAGTGCGCTATACTTTTTAACAATATAGAGCAGCATATTATATATACTTTATCATGTTTGTTTTTTAACAATTAATTTATAAACAAAACAATCAGTAAAAGTAAAGAGAGTAATATGTACTATATACATCTACAAAGTTACATTGTGTTACAAGTAGCAGTACATATTTGTATATACATACAGCATTACTTCTAAATATACCAGTAGAGTTATTCAATTCAAACTTTCTCTTTTATACTTTCTCCACTTTCTTTGGTTAGAACCAAACGGAGCATTAGTTTCATTCTCTATTGTTTTTAATGGCATTTTTAGTATGGCTGAATTTTATTATCTTTCATCATTGCAATAAGAGAACTTGGTAAATCTATAATTTATTGCATTTTGCAAGTATTTGTTCATTATTTTAGAATTTCCATTGTAATAATGGCTAATTATCTAACCTTTTCAAATCTTAAACGCAAAGACTAGAGAAGTTTAAAGCCTATAAGAAAACCCTATCATAATTATATCATCTCCATTTTTTTTGTCATTTTAAGTGTTATTTTTACTGACTCCTGCCAGCAAAATTGTCTTTCGTATCAATTTCCTTTCTCTACTTTTACTCTAGCATTATTAGCGCGATCTATAGTACCCGACTTGCCTGAACTACAAATCACAAAATATCACATATTTAACAAAGAAAAACTATAAACTAGCCATACTATATGTGCGTAACTATCTGTATTTACGTTCTAAACTTGTTCAAAACATGATTGACGGTCATGATTTCCTATTTTAAATGTAATACTTAAAAAGAGCAATTATATTTTAATCTTTGGCTGCTTCTCTCACTCTAACATTTCCACCCTTTTCATTCATGTTCCATTCACTCCCCTCACCTCGTCAAATATTTGGTTCTAATCAGCTCTACATTAATATTTAAGTATTTTTGACAATCAGGCTTTATTGACGGTTTTCAAAGAATTATTTGTGTGAATTATGCATCTCCATACATTTAAAGTATTTTTTCATTTTTCTAAATCCTATTTCATTTAACTAGTTTATTTTCAAGAGAAACGTTCAGCCTCACTTGTAGGCGTGGTTAATGAGACTGGATTGAGTGTGTATATAACCTCCGACATATTCACCTTTTATTTTTAGCGACAAATTAAAATTATTATAGATAGAAACTCCAGCAAAGAAGTGGCTTGCGTTTTATCTGTCTAAACAGGGTTACAAAATAATGTTCACATTAAAGACTAGCAGTGGAGTTATTTTCTGATAGAATATTGTAAACTTTAACTATACTTTAAAATTTAATAATAATGAATACAGAGATTTTATTTGGATACGCCTAGCAAACTACTGAATTTAACTATGTGAGTTTTCACTGACCATTATTTGGTATGTAGGCTCCTACTTACAAAACGATTATTAAATAATATATATACCATCGTACAAAATCACAAAAGCAATTAATTATAAAAAAACAAACCGTAAGAAATCATCAAAGGCAAATGTTTCATGTAAAAATTGTTGTTTTTTTGTGTGTTTTTTCCCATCGTATATCGTGTTGACAGAAATACAAACCGGTATTTAGACATTTATTAAAAGAGAAATATATAGTGATGAAAGTTGGTGAAAATTCGATGCGATGCGGCATCAGCGAGAGCGATGGCAGTCACAAAAGAGTAGCAGCAGCGTCAGCAAATCAGCATCAGCGTTCACAACAATCAGATAGATCAATAAATAGATATTTTTTGTTCGAAAAGAGAGATTTTTGTGTGTTGTGGTAGTAGCACGCACGCACGCCATGAGGGAGAGAGAAAGCATTTAATAATACAAAAAAGTTCACAAGAAAAAATGAGATTTTCAATGTGTCGACTTTTGTCATTCATCAGCATCAATATATAGTTTCAATTTTGGGTTACAGTATGAATGGTCACATATTAAGAAGGTTTCTTATATAGAAAGCTATAAAACGATTTAAAAGCGATCGTAAAATTTGAAATAAAAATATCCAACCAAACATTTTCAATAATAAAATTCAAAATAAAGATAAGAATTACCTGTATACCTTCAGATATATACATAATAGCTACATAATTTGCATACATCGTGATCTATAAAAATGATTGTTGCGCTTACAGTATACTGAAATCATATACTACTACATTAATTTACATAATATAGTAATAGTAATCAAACGATAAGTTATATAAATAATATAAGATAGTACATGCGATCCTAACTGTGTTAACGTAAAAATTAACAACGATAAATAATCATTAAATTATCTTAACTTTTAAGCAAAGTAAAGTAGTTCACGTCTTAACTTAAATGCAGTGGTAAATACAAAATCAAGAGAAGGGGTAAAATAACCCTTTTGAATATTTAAATAGTTATACAGGCATGATATTATACGCATTAAGGAGAAAGTGGATAAAACATAGTAGGGCATAGAATAGCGGTATATGTATATCGATATCTAAAAAATAATATAACTAAAGTTAAATGAAGTCAAAGAAAGAATAGTTGAGATACTGTAAATATTATGCTGAAAGTAAAAGGCAGCAGCACCGCATTGCACTAATATAAATAGTATATAGCTTGTTGTATGTAGTAGGTACCTATGTATATCTTAAAAGATATTCTTTTTGCTTAAAAATGTGTAAGGATGATGTGATAGATAAAATTATGCGTTGATAAGTCTGTAGAGAAATACCTGACTCATGGAGATGATCTTATGTTCTGGACTTTGCAAGGGCTCCGCCCCTTTCCACTCATTGTCAGTTTCTTCTGAATCGTCAAACTGTGACTTCCACTGAGAGGCAAGAGTGAGACCACCCCCGCCTCTTGTGATCTGTTGAAGAGCTGAGACATTTCCGTCATCAATCTCTGCAAACTGCGTGATGGAATAGTCTCCACTCTTTCCATGATGGTGAGCATGGGGATGGGAGAATGGGCGTGCACCACGGCCGGAACGACTGCGACTAAGACCGTGACCACTGTGGCCGTGAGACCTGCGGCCAAGTTGTG
>JAQIXX010005537.1:0-13806 GCA_034700605.1 Willowsia nigromaculata | reverse complement strand
ATAATCGAAAAAGTCCAAATGGATCCGCCGTCAACTGCCCATGCTATGCATTCTCTTTATATTTTAAAACTCGTTGAGTTAGACAACTAATTCACTTTTTAGTTGTAAGTGGAAAGACGCGTTACAGCATTTAAAAACCTAAATGAAGTCACTGGATGGAACCCATGATGAGAAAACTGTTAGTTTCACTGTTTCTGTCTATTGTCCATCATTACAACAAATCAACTGTAGATGACCATGATCAACCAAGTGGAGAAAGCACTATCACTATCATTGCTAACTTGCTTACTCTGATCGGCTTTGATTGTTTTTCATTTGTGAAAGAATACATCAGTGTCAGCAGGAGCTGTCTTGTTGATACTGAGCTGCTGAGCTTTTCTCTTCTTGTCATCTTGATCAGATTGCACATGCTGTTCAAATTCCACTTGGGGCAAAGTGAAAGCATTCACCTTCGTATTTACTGCTTACCTTACAATTGCAATTATGTAAGCTGCTTTGTTGCCCTTTCTCTCACAGAGCATGCATGAATGCATGCATGGAAGCGACAAAGAAAGCAAAAAACTTTCACTTTCACGAACAGTCAAGTTTCCAGCCAATTTTCATTTGTTTTTTATGCAAGACATTTATGATTCAACAAGAAACAAATTTGCATTTTGATTTTGGCGTTAATTTATTTTAAATTCTCAAGGGCTCAATTCCATTCTGAATAACAATTTTAAAAAGTAACCACATTTTATCATTTAAACTCCGATAGATAAAGCATATAATTAATACAAACTTTGATTCTAATATTTTCATAATATTTTGGTTGGCTTTCACCACATTACAGCAGACTTTTTGTTTTTTGTCAAAGTGTCAACTCGGTTCGAAACAAACAAATTCATGAAAAGTAATTTTTTTAGCGTCATGAGTCATGCGATGATACATATTTTATATGTATAAGCTTTAATATTTTATTTATTTTTCATAATATGCTTTTTCAAATAATAATATCGAAGTACAGCGGACTTAAACTAACATGTATACGTCCTAATCAATTATTATTACTACTAGATGTATATATTTACATCAGGTCACATAATGATGTAAGCTGCCTTGAACTGATACTTATAGTTTGAGTTTAGTGATAAAAATGGGAGGAGTCCGGACTTGGGATGCTGCGTAGTTTTTTGAGTTTCAGTTCCTGGAAGCTTACAACGTTAACCGTTAACCCTTCACTCTCAATGATGCTTCATTATCGATTTCACAAACACTTGCGAGTAGCAATACATTTTCTAAATGTAATGTATTATCTTTAATATTTAATTATAGTATAGTAATGAAAAATTGTCAAAGTACGGCATTGATACACTCTTACATAATTAATGCTTCCTTTCTCAATAAAGGCAACCGTCCGTTTACGTGGATGTGCAGTACAGTAACAGTCATATTTTAATGCTTACACACAAAGTAAGGAGAAACTTTGACCCTGACCTTGCAGACTAGGTCTTTAAGAAAAAATTATATACGTCTATTTTATAACCTGCGATCTCAAAGATATTTAAAGGAATCCTTAGGTTTAAATAAAATAAGGGTAACCCATTTACAATAATATTTTGATGTCGATATGAATAAAATTTTATTGTAAAATATTATTACAGTACCTATATTTCAATTATATAAAGCCTTTTGATTAAGGAGAGACTGTTATGTAAGACCAGCGCAGCGTCGCAACTAAAAATGCGATGTAAAAAGTTCCTAATATACGATATCTAGAAGATTAGCTGCAGCTGCTACTTTCTGCCGTCCTGGCTCTCTCTTTTGCATTTGAGTCAAAATACCACAGTGTTATTGCATATCTGGAGGTAGAGAAAACAGAATCATAATTTTACTTTTAAGTTGGCTGCCACTTTATTTATCCCAATATTACAAGATTGTTACCTTGTTTTGAAGGCAGGCTGAACTTCATGTGGATTACGACGATCTGACCAGAAGAATATGACACGATCAAAAAGTGGATCAATATCTGCTACTTGATGTGACCAACCCTCAGGGAATATTCTTAGTAGACCACCACTTTCCTTTAAAAAACAAATAGTTAATGTGATAAGTTACGTTTGTAATTAGGCACTTTATAATAGTTAGTAAATGTGTTTTGGAATTGCACCGTGTTGAACTTACTTTGCTGTTCCAATCCTTATTCAAATAATATATTGCAGTGACACATCTTCCATCATCGTTTGGATTATCAACGTGTTTAACGTAATGTGTACCACTACCGGGATAACAAGCTACCATCGCCTTTTAAATTAAAAGAATTGAGAATTGATTAATAAAACATTCCAGACAAACAATGCTCCAAATTGTAAATAATTGTAATGCGATTATTGTGCATAGCATACTTTGGATCGTTCTTTGATATTGTATCTCCCAAGTTTTCCACTGTTAACTATTGAGTTTGCACCAATAACTAAGTTATCAAGAAGTTTCATCAGTACTGCAATATTTTTACAATGAGGTTCGCTTCCATCAACCCAAGTGATTTTGTCTCCACGGATTAGTTGACTCGCTGAAGGGCCTTCAGTATTGCCAGCCCCTTTCACCAACTGTCCATCAGTAAAAGCTCCTGTTGAGTACATTTTCTGCACTTCTTTCAAGATTGCGGACCCTCGCGCCTCCCCAAGAAGATTGTCGATCACACAAACACCATACCTGTCCATATCCTCTATAATCTGAAAATTCATTTAATTAACATTTTGATCTGAGAAACCGATTTTATACCAAATGAAATATTTGTGTGTGCAACTGATAGTCATACAAAGTCATTATCTACCTGTTTGCAAACTTGAAATATCCAACTACGCGTTTCCTGTGGCGTTTGTTTAGAAAATGGCTGCGATGTATTTCGATGTTGGAAGGGTATAAACCGACATGTACTAGTTAAATTGTTAGACGCAATACCACTAGGATTTTCTGCCGTTCGAGATGTAGTTTCCTTCAAAGGTTGTGCATGATATGCACTCCCTCTTTCCGTAGTCGTATCATTCATTGTATCATTCATTTCGTTCATAAGGATTGCTAGTTAGGAACATCAGTCCTTTCAACTTTGTCAGGATATTAGTTGCAAACAGTCGTTTACTCTGTTGACTTTCCTATTTATGGCTGGGGAGTTTCCCCTACAGTGACGCTGCCGCCTTCCCCCTTGAGTAGCAGGTCCCTGTACTTGGTCTTGATTACCTAAAAACAACATGACAAGAGATTTAATGCAACAGATGAAAAGATTGACTTGACACTTACACCACCACTATTTAATTAAATTAGTAAAATTATCTATAAACTTTTTTCATGAATGATTTGTTTTTCTACAGTATTTACAAACTACAAAAAACCACTCATTTTTATCCAATGCCTCTCTCAAGAAAGTTTCAGCTGACTGATTGTTTACAGTTGCAGAGATGCCCTACAGCTACGACGAAATTAACCAAAATATCAACTGTAAAATGTCAACAAAAACATAAACAAAGCGAGACAAATGACATACGACTAAACACAGCTGATAAAACACATGTCATATTCAGTCGGACAATATCCACTTTTCCACTGTCACTGTCGACTTTCTTGACTCTACAGTTTCTGTTTAGGTTGACAATGTTGACATTGACATATCTAGGAGAGGAGAATCAGTTAATTTTCAATAGTAATTTCTAATTCCAATGTCAGTAGTTAAAAGAATCAATAATCCGTTTGTGGTAAAAGGTTATATGTCACCCATGATAAGCTCCTCGTCACTTCCTCTAGAAAAGCAGTCATCTATAATTTTCTATTGTCAATCGTGTCGGATTGCTACCTAATTAATTGGTTTTCCCCCTTTACTCACAAAAATAAAGGTTTTACGCAAGTTAATGTAAGTTTACAATAGTTAGTTACCTTTTTAATGGTTAATTTAAAGTATTTAATCACTAATTTTTTTATGATAAGCTTAACAATTTCAATATATTTTACATTTATTCGCTCTTTCGCACAATAATTTTTGTCTTCGAAGCGTATGTATTCACGTATCTTAATGGTAAGTAATATTGACCCGAGATAATATCCAAACTAATAAAGTTGCTGGATCAGAGGGCTTCCTTGTGATAGTTTGGATAGAATAATTTAGTACGACATATAATTAATTTTGCTGCAACTTACGTCTTTCCTGTTACATTTACTACTATACGGACGAGTGGAAAATCTCGTAAATAAAGTGACAAGAAGTATAAATGTTTTCACACTATGTATCTATTTTAATTTTTGATTTTTAACTCTCCACTTATTTCTTTTGTGGTAAATTAAAACATCAGGCAGAGATGGGAAAACGCATTAGCATAATATCGTAGCACTTGTTTTATAATAATAACATGTATATAAAATTCTACCAAATATCCACTGCAATCCAACACATTTTTTGTCTTTTTCTTGCAGCTTGCAAAAGTTATCTCATTATGATGATGATGATTCCATTCCAACCATCAACCATCCCAACCAGATATATACACTTTACCACTTAAATTACTTCTACTTCTCTGCGTACATTCAATACTAACTTTTCTCTCTATTTACATTGATTGCATCTCTATTTACATCACTTGATTCACTTAATGTGCATCCGCATCCCTTCTATTATTTGATTGTGTCCAAACATTTTACGTGTGATTAGCAGAGATACAGATAGTGTATCAGTCACTCACTCACACTATTCCTTTTTATTATTCCTACAAAAGTGGTTTTTTATTGATCTCGCCAGCTTTACATATTATGTGGACTTAAAAAATACTGCGTTTTATATAAAAATAAATAAAATATAGGGATTGGAAGAGTGGCTTGGCTTGGATAGGTTAGGTGATTGCAGTTTATGATAAGATCACCTTCAACATAACTAGTAAAATATAATGTCAATTATTTTCTATGTATTTGTATTTACCAATTTAGGCAGGTCGTCATCGTCAGTTACAATCACGTCTAAAGGAATGCACACCTCTCTCTCCCTGTCTCCTCTTAATTGTGATCTTGTAATGTATTTCACTTTATTATTATTTTAATTGTTGACGTGTTGTCGTGCACTAGTCATACGTATGATGATGACTACTGACAAAAGATGCAGTTACAATCACACCATTTGCAGAGCTCTCATCAGAGTGTAACATTTCTAAACATTTTTCTTTAGCTGCTGCATAAAACATACATGCGCAAGTTAACTTAAAAATTATGATGATACTCACTTTAGTAATCAGAAATCCAATAAAAAAATGTATCGTGCATGTATTCTCTCGCTTTTTTAGCTGAGTTCTATATATTTTGTATGTGGCCTTCTTTAATCTGTGTTTTCCATCCATATAAACTTGCTGTGTGAGTGTGTGAATGCCTATATACCCATTTATAATCTGACGTGCGTACGTGTGTTTTGCAGAAGGGTATATTTTCATATTCAGTTTCATATAAACATACGAAAATTTCCTTTGCAGCCTTCACTTCACTTTTTGCTCAGTTCTGGTTCTATCTAACTCAAATATTGTGATCTCTTCCAAGTTAGAAAAGTAAGAAGACAAGGCGAGATCGAGAATGCTGAATAGTATGGGTAACACAATACACACGCATATAACAACAAGTATCTTGTGTGTGATGGCAAAAGATACAATTTCTTTCAAGCTCTTAAATGCGACACAAGTTAGGTATTGGATTTTAAATTTTAATTTCATTTTATACTTGAAGTACACTACTGTGTGCTTCAGAGTGTGTGCAAGAATTCAAGTCCTCAAACTAGACTTTGAGTCCACTAGCTTGACTTTTGGCTTCAGCAGATCTTTTCATTACAGAAGTATTTCATGAATGATTTTTCACTGAATTCTCATGTTAAAAATGTTTCTGCATACTTCCCCAAAGTAAGTTTATTAAAGTGATTGAAGGGTTTTTGATGGAGCGATGTTTCTTTTGGAATCAAAATTCAAACTGGTATATGCATGAAAAAATGTTTTTTGCATCTCTGATTTAATTCATACATATCGCTTACACGTCGACTCGCATGTCGCATGCATGATAGAACCTGGATAAATGTTGATTGTCTGTAAATCATAAAGGTAATTGGTAATTATTGTTAATCTTTTCAGGTTTTCTAGATGGAATCGGAAATTGGATGTCGTGCTTTAACGTATCAATATCAATCATGAGTGTTAGTGGCAGTGCTTTGTACTACTAGTAGGTATGTGGTATGTAGCGCTGTACTACATTGTACAAAGATCAACATGATGACATGACAAATATTTTACTACCTGTATTTTAGGTACATTAACAATAATAGATGACGATGACACTGGCAAGATGTCTCCCCAATGCTTAACTACATTCTTCTGAGACATACAAAAAGTATGAGTTTACGTGTAGAATAATTTCTATTTAAGTATGAAGTGAAGCCACCGCTTGTACGATGTAATATTCGCTTCTCCCAAGGTATGGAAGGCATCTAAAACAAAGCGTTAATGTAAATTATTCAGTATAAATATTGCATGATCATGATCATGATGCCCCAAATAAGTACCTGTGTGAAGTATCGTATAACATGTATGTTTACTTTGTCCTCAAAAGTTTTCATGAAAAATAGCTTCCAATGTTATGAGTAAGGTCAAGCGCTATTTAACTAATAACCAGATGCTAATCTGTTTTTGATATCATAAGAACTTCTCATTCTAATTCAATTCAATGCACTGACGATGAGCTGCAACTTCTAATTTAATGAATAATTCAAATATTGTCTTTTTTAATTAATAAAAAACATGGGGCACTATGAGATCAAAATTCATTCATAGGCAATTAAACTACCAAACTCATTTTGAATAGCACTGTCATGCATGAAATTGAAACGATTGCATTCCATTTCCGCTCAAGTTGGAATTGTTCAATTGGTGTATCCGTAAACAATTCAATCCACTAAAAGTTTAAGCTATGAACAAACATCGTGGTAAAGCCTCTTGCAGATAGTAAAAAGCCAAATCAGAGTAGATAAAATTTATTAATATTGCATGTAAGTATGTACATAATTTGTTGAGCTTATATCATATACTTCACATTCATTCCATTCACCAGTAGGCACATGTTACACCCACAGATCCACATAAAGTTTTGTCTACATGCATCACGTCACGTAGATGTTTTGGCCTTTCTACTTGAAACACTTTCCCATTCATGATGAGTCATTTTATATCCATATCCACCCACAGTGTGCATTCTGTAACACATTAGGATGCCAATTTGTAACAGTGAAGTGTTTGCTTACGAGGCAATTCACTCACAGTTCTCGAACAGAGAGACAAGAGAGGAAGTCGTTTGAGAGGTGGTAAATAAGTTTCGAATCCTACTAGCGTTCCGTTACTTCTCATGTGTAATCTATTTTTTAAAGTTTGAAAAGCTATCAGAGAATAAAAGCTATCTTCTTGACATTAGAGTTTTTTATTGAATGCACATTTTACATGCCTGACATTTTGCACGTACATCGTGAAATTCTTGCAAGTCAATGACTGCACAAGAATAATTATAAACGCACCTGTTGAGTCCATCCTCCTATGATCATAAGGTCCAAGAAAAGAACAATGGTCATTGCCACAGCGGTTTTTCTCTGCCAGAGAAAAGCTGGGATCTTATTACCTTCATGCACAACGATTTGTCACTACTACTTTTTTTGTATTATGCGCAATGCGTAACTAATAACACTGCAAACTATGAAGTATGAAGAGAAAACAAAATCGAAGACAATTACATTCAAAAACCTGCATTGCTGTTTAACTGACAAAAGTGCAGACGTTCATTAATCATTTACTTTAAAATGTACAAACTAAATCTAGATTACAGATAGACTGGACATAACACATGAGTATAAGTATATAGGGCATGGCATACGCGCATACCGTATTTCTGCTTTCATTCATCTCGTCTCGACATTTTTTCAACGGCTGTACAAAACCTTGTAACTTTGAAACTTGATATCGGTTTTGTTGAGTTCACTTTGAATGCTAAATAACTAAAAGTAGATTTAAAAACGCGATATATTAAAGCAAACTGAGTCTCACCTTTTCTTGCATCCATAATCTTCGTATTTATTTAGGTATTTGGATCGAACTTGACACTTTTATCACAGAGCGACGTAGATAAACCTTCTTCCTGCAACAAACTATGTATCTTCCATGCACTGTTTGCATATCCGGTGCAAAATTTCTTAAGTAATTTCCTATCCATTTTATTTATCGATTGGCTACTTTATAATCAATCAGTCGTCAATTGAGTCACTGTATGAAAAAGAATCACTGACGATGAGAGTATTTTCACGGGAAAGACACTTTAACAAAAACCTTAAATTCAATAATTTAATGTAAGAATGACTGAACAATAAGCAATAGTTACCTACTAAAAAGTTGGAACTACACGCACATCGATAGAGATTAGGGGGGAAATGAAAATTTTATGATTATCAATTTGCGTTGAGTTTATTGGCAAATAATAAATAACATGACACATAAACTTCAAACTTTAATGAACAATTTCTTCCTAAGTCGAAATTTTACAAACGTTCTTCACACAGTTTTCACTTCCGTTTGTATCTGTTTTATGCAAAGTGGTGAAGTGTTCCGGTGTTGTCACTATACACCTATCTATGCATAGTTTGTCGAAATTGCCAATCATCACCGATCAATTGCTGTGCCTTTACCTACACTTGTAAGAGACAAGAGAATTGGAAGATTAAAAAAATTGCAACGGTCTCTTCCTGGAAAATTAACTGGTTTAAACCAGTGGGGTGAGGGTACAACTGAATACTGAATCTGATCACTGCTCACTAGACCAGAGAACAGGATTAATAGAATTAAAGGAATCAGGACCAACATATCCACTTAATATTGACGCTAGTATGCTATATTTCAGTGCATCTGGCTAATTAGTATTGCATACATATAACATCTACACGTTCATTCATCATTCACACGCTCTTCTTGCCTTCATGCTGATGTGAAAATGAGATTCGTTGTTGGTTACTCAATTGAAATCAAATCATTAATCAAAAGGTTGTCTACTCATAGTCAGTACAACTTCTACTTATGAAACGGTAAATAAATGCACACGAGAGCAAGGCAATAAATTCAGTACACGAAGATTCACTTCGAAAATTAAAGGTTTTAAATCGTAGTCTGTTACAAGTTACAACGTTATATTTATTGATCCACTCATACAATACATGTCGGCTTTTAAAGTTTTTATACTAACTACCTTTGTTTGTCCTTTAATTATGCATTGTATTCAAAATTTAATACGTAAAAATTTAAAACAACATGCCATAATGGGAAGACTGGATGGAGCATAATAAATTATGTACATGAAGAAAGAAAACACTGCAAAAATATTCATTGGATGAACAAAGGAAACCATTTATGCTGCTTGCTATGCCGTCCCGTCCGTACACGTGGTGTTGAATTACGTGACCATCGTGTCGTGTCATCTTTCTAGTACATAAATCCATGCAATATGGTTTGTTAAAAAAGTGAAAGCATTGCATTGCATGTACGCTACATACGCCTACACACATCACACAAATTCACCTCAGCTTCAGCAGATCATCTCGAGAGCCAAACACCGCAATTTTACAAACGTCGGCAAAAGGGTTTTTCTGATTCAGATGCCCTGCTTTGAACGAATGAATGAGATGTGGGAGAGCTAGGCAAATGATTTGATTACATGTCCATGTGTTGTCGTGTTGGAGTGTGCCTGTTGCAAATCCAGTGTTTTTCAGATGCAAATGCAGTTAATGTCCATTTAAAATTGAAGTGCTATCAATTTTACTCATATCAAAGCTTCTTCCTTCGAGTCGTAAAATCATCTTGAAATTGGTGAGAAGAAAACTAATTTTGGATTGCTCACAATAAAAAATTTACGATTATCATTTTTCTTTCTGAGTTTTGAGAGTAAACGAACATAACAGTGTCATGTGTTTGACAGTGAAGCAAGGCAGAACAGGTGTTACATCAGCTGTTGTATTCGGTTGAAAAGTAGTTTTACATACGAATTTCTTATTGTGACGAGTTTAGTTGCGAATCATTCCCCACACTGTCATTAAATTTGAGTTTCTTGTCTGTTCAGTTCTCTTTTTGCTGGGATTTGGAATCGGAATACCTTTATACACATTATTACACACTTTTTATAGGGTACATAAAACGCGGCCAGGAAGACTATATTAATCATGGAACTGGAAATGTCCCTAGACTCCAATAACCCTCCGATGGGTAAGAATGAAAATGTTTTAACCAATTGACTTTATGCTGGGTTCATCCTCATTTGTTAAATAAATGGTTGAAGTGAAATTAAAATTAACTCGTGCAATTTGATTATTATAGGCATGCGCATGGCGGCGTGTTTGGCCCAAGAGACGGGAGTAAAATCGAATTGGACCAATGAGACCAAGCTCTCATGGAACACGGGGTTGGCTGTTTCACCGTCAACAATTTACAGGATCCTAGCAAGGCGTTTTCCTGCCTTGTACTCTGACTCTGCGTACGAAAGAACTGAAGTAGACTTCTGGCTTGGTTTTGCTGAAAGCGACATAATCAAACCATCTGTAGAATGTCTTCAAAAGTTGGAGAAAGCATTGAAGTTATCATCGTACTTGGTTGGTAACAGGCTAACAGTTGCTGACTTGGCTGTCTTTGATAAACTTGCTGGTATGGAATGCACACAAATTTTTCTTCATGTTATTTAATTTTTTGCGATTGCTAAGATTAAGGATAACGGTTAAAGTCTGGCTTTTCATTTATGTACTAGGTAGGAGAGACGTGTTTGAAAAATTTAAGAACATTAATCGCTACTACAGTTTTGTTGAAGCTGCAATTGTGGACACCATTCCCCGATCTGACGTGTCCAAATTGAAAGACCCTAAAACTGTCCCACTTGAGTTGGGATCTGGAGATGCTGGAGAAAGACGATTTATCAGCTTTTCGCATATAAAGCGGGATTCTGAAAATCAGCAGCAGCCGAAAAAGAATGAAAGTAAGGGAGGTAATCAAGGTGGTAATCAAGGAGGAGGCGGAGGAGGCAAGAAAAAACCAGAAAAATCAGCTTCCGGTAACAGCAACAGCAATAATAACAACAGCAAAAAACAAAATGACCAACCTGGGGGAAGTGATAAAGGCAAGAAAAAGGACGAAGGAAAATTTGTTGAGCTTCCGGGAGCAGAAATGGGAAAAGTTGTTGTGCGTTTCCCTCCAGAAGCGTCGGGATACCTTCACATTGGTCACGCAAAGGCCGCTTTGCTCAATCAGCATTACCAGCAATTGTTCAAAGGAAAGTTGATCATGAGATTCGATGACACAAACCCGGCAAAAGAAAAGGAGGCGTTTGAGGAAGTGATTCTGAAAGATTTGGAAATGCTGGAAGTGAAACCCGATAGATTCACATACACCTCTGATTATTTTGAATTGATGTTGGAGCTATGTGAAAAACTATTGAAGGAAGGAAAAGCGTACGTGGATGACACAGCAGCAGAAGTTATGAGGGAAGAGAGAATCAAACGGATTGAATCCAAAAATCGAAATAATTGTAATAAAAATGTTATACTACAACTATTTATGCTCTTAGTATGACAACTTAATATGTTTCTTCAAGTGTCGATATTTTTCTATATTCAGCCGTCGAAAAAAACCTTCAAATGTGGAATGAAATGAAGAAGGGAACAGACTTGGGTCAAACTTGTTGTGTCCGGGCTAAAATTGATATGAACTCGGCTAACGGATGCATGCGTGACCCAACAATTTACCGTTGCAAACCCGAGCATCATCCTAGAACAGGGGATAAGTACAAGTATGTGCACCATTTTATTTACGTTAAAGTTACAGTTTGGCTAAATTATTCATTATAATTTTTGTTTACTTCTAGAGTATACCCAACTTACGACTTTGCCTGCCCCATAGTTGACAGCATTGAGGGAGTAACGCACGCCCTTAGAACAACCGAGTATCATGATCGTGACGATCAGTTCTTTTGGTTTATTGATGCTTTAGGACTTCGAAAACCTTTCATTTACGAATACTCTCGTCTAAACCTCACGAACACTGTTCTGTCGAAGCGTAAATTAACGTGGTTCGTTGATGAAGGATTAGTCGATGGATGGTACGAATATAACTTTATTGTTTGCAAGTTATTCTTAGTATCATCATTTCCAACTTTGTTTCTTGCCTTCTACTTTGTATATTTTTTTTACTATTTCAGGGACGATCCCAGATTTCCCACTGTCAGAGGAGTTCTACGACGGGGTATGACAGTTGAAGGTTTAAAGCAGTTTATTGTAGCTCAGGGATCCTCTAGATCGGTGGTCATGATGTCTTGGGATAAGATTTGGGCATTCAATCGACAGGTAAAAATCAAGATTGTTTAATATTGCAAACTATTATTGAATAAATTTTCCAATTCCAAAGTTCGCAAATTTTTTGTCCAATAGGTTATTGACCCCGTTGCCCCTCGCCATACAGGACTTTTGAAGGATTTCTTGGTCCCAGTGAACGTGAAAGGTGCTTCTGAAGAAGTTGAGCTTGCGGATGCCCATCCTAAAAACCCTGAGGTTGGCAAGCGAAATGTTTGGAAATCGGGTCGAGTGCTTGTTGAAGAAGATGATGCTGTATTGTTTAAGGAAGGAGAAAATGTAACTTTTATCAACTGGGGAAATTTGAAAATCAACAAGATCAATAGAAAGGGAGACAAAATAGAGTCCATCGATGCATCCCTCAACCTTGAAGATAGGGATTTCAAAAAGACCTTGAAGATAACTTGGCTTGCAGATACAGAAAAGGCTGCTCTTACACCCATTGAAGCGGTGTATTATGACCACATCATTTCCAAACCAGTCCTGAATCCAGATGAAGACTTTAAACAGTTTTTGGGAACGAATACCAAAGTATGATACAAGTATTGACTCTGAAGTTTACATTTGGTAACGTAACACGCCATTATTATTACTAATTTGAATTTTATTTTAGGTGAAAGTCGACATGGTGGGAGACAGCGATATGCGGAATTTGAAGAAAGGTGACATTGTGCAGTTACAACGTAAAGGATTTTTCATTTGTGATGTTCCATATAAACCAAGAAGGTAAGGTGTTTTTGTCGTTTGCTATGTCGAATTTTAAAATAATGTGCATGCTAATCAAAATATTTTTGATACGGTTTTAGCGTACATTCATGCCGAGAAGTTCCTGTGATCCTCATAGCAGTTCCGGATGGAAAAACCAAGGAGAATCCCACTGTTCGCATCCCGGGAAAACAGGTAGAAAACTCCTTCCAATAGCTATGCATTCTCCATATTTCCTCTCAGCGTTGATGATGAAATTGTCATCTCTCACTAAACCCTTTTAAGCATTCATACTCTTTTACTAGTAAATGATGAAATATTAGACTGAATTGAGTTAGAACTTTATGATTATGAGCTGACGAGGCTGCATTGCATCACTTTATTTAGCGCGCTCCATTTATTTAATGCTATTCAACTATGCATTGATTGCGGATAGAAATAATCACTGATCATTGAATCCAGTAACACAAATATGCTCGGAGTTTCATTTCACGCATTTGACGCATAAACAAAACACAGTGGTAGATACATTCAAGATATGAAGACTAGTTATAGTTGAAACGAAGGAAAAGTGAATGTATGAGTGAGTATGAACAACCTGTTTTTTGGATTTACGGAAAGTTCATCGCCATCTTCTCATCGCCATCATTTCATCGCCATCATTTCATCGCCGTCATTTCATCGCCAAATCATTTCAT
>JAQIXX010005536.1:0-13809 GCA_034700605.1 Willowsia nigromaculata | reverse complement strand
GGATCAAATACTGTGATAGAAAAAGGTTCCATTGTTTTGATTCCTATATTTGGAATTCATCATGATTCCAGGTACTTCCCAAATCCTGAGAAATTCATTCCTGAAAGGTTTCTACCCGAAAATAAAGCATCTCGGCATTTGTATATGCCGTTTGGAAATGGGCCACGGAATTGCATTGTAAGTTTATTTTAAACTGTCTTATCATTATAGTTAAAATAAATCAGTATTGAAATAGCGAAAGTGCATTTTAAGTAAAATTATCAATTGCATTTTACGATAACACAGGATGTGTTTTTAAAGTACGAAATTTTAAAATTGCAGGGAATGCGGTTTGCACTGGTAAAAGTAAAAGCGGTTATTGTCCAGTTGGTTCGGAACTTTCAATTTGCGCCATGCTCCAAGACAAAAATTCCTATGGAATATGATCGGAATCCGAATGTGAGACCAAAGGGGGATATGTGGCTACAAGTTACAGTAAGGGAGGGCTAATAGATATAAATGCTAATCCACTTTAATTTTTTAGAACATTTATTTTACAAAAGTTTTATGTATGTATGGATTTAAATGCTTAACTTACAGTTTTAATTGTTGCTTACAATAAAATTTAAAGTTGATTAGTAAAGTTAGAAAATTCGTTAATAGAATTAGAGTGGTAACAACAAAATCAAATTTCTCACGCAAATCTGTTACAATTTTACTATTTTAAACCTCTCACATCAAATTTGCATATTACATGTGAACATATTGCAAAATATGAAATCCTTGCAATTGAGAATTGTGACTGTGAAGCACCTTTTGTCAGGAATCTGCGTGAACCTCCTAAATGGCGGTTTTTTAGTTTGTGCGTCAGTTCTACTTGTTGGACGAGGAAGTAGTACAAAAATTTTATAAGGTACTTCAGGAGAATACTACGGAGTGCAAAGGACAAGTCTAATAGGGGATATTACTCCACCTCCAGCCTCTGGAAGCCCGTGAATACTCCTCCAATGAATGGAAGCTTGTTCTCGATACCAAACATTTTTGAGCGTAAAAGCATGTCTCCAATTCTCAGCGATGAAGCTTGTAAGTCCGGAACGCAACGAAGAACCCTTCTTGTTTGTTATTGATGTCAGTTTCCGCTCAGATTTCTAAGATAAGCTGAAGACAGACTTTGTTATAGCTTATATTAGAGAAGCTCTATCAAGTCAAAACCACCCAATCATGACTCAAATCTCTTAACTCAATCACGTATCATTGGAAAGCTCTCAGCGCGCAAAAAATATGTCAATTCTCGTATTGGCCACTTATGCCTTTGGTCCATCCACAATTAATTTTTTAAAAATTCATTCAGACTATCCACGTATATCAAAAAATTGTTAAAGCAAAATACGAATGTGCCGAAATACACCAATTGGTTTTTAGTATGAAGAGGACATATTTATTACGAATTTCAGCCACTTATCGTTTCATTGTTTCAATCACCAACTAGTCCCAAGCCCATGATAAAAAATTTCAGTAGAAATACGTGTCACCATACAAATTTGATAGCTTTAGCTTATAATTCCATCTCAGGCTCTCAGGCTTCCTCAATACAACAACGTTTTAATGAAAAGAAAAGAAAAAAATTGGCCAGAAAATCACTTTAAATGTTTTATGCCAAAATGCTGATTACATTGTTAGAGCTTAAATATAAGTCAAAGGAGGAATAAAATGAGTGAATGTGCAATATTATGTATAAATGCATTATAGTTATGTAGGAAAGGAAGGACTCAGTCCAGCATTCCAACCTGGACTCATAAAAACTCATCATGGCTTCATTTACCTCATTTGACTAGAAAACATAATTTTTTTAGCTCTCATGCAAGCTTGTAATACAAAATGCGATATTATATAAACCTCTTTATTAACTAGAAACAAAAAAAGTATCTTGTACGTACATGTCATTATGTCATTGTTTCAAGTCACCCCAAACAAAATTGTCCATTTGATAAAGCATTAAGCATACGTTAAAACCAAATCTGAGACTATCTCAAGTATTCATTGGCCATTAGCTACTTTAAAGTTTTAGCTCGATATTGTGCAATCTTAATTTAATACTTAATTTTGACAAATCTGGTTTGGTTGTTAGTGTTTGAATCCGCAGTCCGCAGTACCTGGCTTTCTTAAAAACATTTGAGCCAATGACAACCCAATTATATAGATCAAATACTGTGGTGAAGAAATGCTCCATTATTTTGATAAATATTTAATATATAATATACACATAAAGAATCAATTTTTATGTTGCCCATTGATGCATTTAGTCAATTCCCATTTCATTGTTAAAAGTTCATTTTGACTATGAATTGTCCACGTCGACAGGAATATCCAAATACCAAAAACTTGCTAGACCAAATACCCTTGTGGAAAAATGCCTTATTTTGTTTTACGTATGAAGACAGCATACATATTAATTTCAGCCATTTATTGTTTCAAAGTTCCATTAACCGAATATTCCCAAGCCTATGATAAAAAAATTTTCTTGAAAAACACGTGTCACCATTGAAATTTGATATTTTTATCTTTTAGCTGTTAATTTTATTCATACTGATTGAATTGTCAGAAAAAAAACGTTTAATTACAAGAAGTGGACGAAATTGACCAGCACATCATTAACAATATGTTATGCCAAAATGCTTATTACATTGTCAGTGCTTAAATATAATTCAAAGGAGGAATGAATTGAATGAATATGCAAGACTATATATGAATAAATTCATAAATATATCAGAAATGAAAGACTCAGCTCAGCATTCCGACTTGAACTAGCAAAAACTCGTTAAAGTTTTATTGCCGCATTTGTCTGGAAGAAGGTGTTTCGTGTTATGACGTTATTAATTTTCACTTCTCATAAAAGCGTGTAATAAAAGATAAGATACTATTTACACCTCTGGATACAAAGTTGCCTGCAGTTAACTAAATTAACTGACTATAAAACATTATTTAATAATGAATCGGTAAACAGTTACTCACCGGATTGATGTATTTATAATTGTATGGATGACTTATTACCTGTACGTAGCTTCACTTTCCATCTTCAATAATAATAATAATTTGTGTCAAATCGCATCAGCCACTGACGTGCGGAAAATGAGTGAAGAGTTTTTGTAGCCTGCATTCCTTATTGAGTTGGGTGAGATACCGTTTATAATGTTTACTGTTATGATGCCAGGAAGCAGTTTTTAATATTATTACTGTAAAACCGTAGATAAGGACTACCCCTTTTATATATGCGTACATTATGATGTCTAATTGGTGAATTTAATTGCCAGGTGTGAATATTAGGCAACTACCCACCTACATTAATTTTAAACAGGGAAATCTCTTTTCATAATAAAATCTAAATGGGAATGTGTTTCTTCATTTTTATTTTGGATATTTCCTTACCCTTACTCATATTTCACGAATGCAAATCTCTTTGAACATGTCCACAAGAAATCATACACAGTTACAAAAGCTTTCAGCGCTTTAAATATTACACATACACAATTATGTATCTTGAGGATGAAACTTTATTAATAAGTTTAGTAGATGAGTATCTTTCGCTTCTTTTAATTTCCAATTTGCTTTCCAGCACTACTGTTCAGTATTTTCTGCTCGTTGTCAGCTGCAAAAATGAATAAGTTTTGTTTTGTCCTGTTTTTCTGCAAAATTGGTTTGTGTGCCAATGTGAAAATTGATCCCCCACTTAAATTTAAAAACTTGGAACAAAATTCTATAAATGAATGTGTTCAGAAAAATGATTCTGGTTCAGTGTGGACAAGCTATCGCCTTCCGAGATCCCTCATTCCTGTTCATTACTCGCTCAAAATTCGTCCAATAATCGATGATAACTATCTTGGTCTTGGTGACGTAAACACAGCACCCAGTTCAGTGAGCATTCAAGTTCAGTGCATGAAACCAACGAGGCAAATAATTATGCATCAGAAACTCCTTTACATTAATGAAACCTCAGTTCAAGTCAAGAATTTGCAAAGTAGCCAAGTTATTAGTGTTTGCAGTATTGATTATGATAGAGTCAGGGATTTTCTTATTATCAATCTCATGAGCGACCTGGAACCTCCAACTCATTATGAAATCAGTGTTGTGTATATTGCTATGGTTGAAGAAAGTGATCAATTTGGGGGTCTTTACAGCGAGCGATATTTTGACCCCCTCTCTAATCAAACGAAGCAAGTTGAATAAAGTTTTGAGGAGCAAATAATTTGTTAAAAACTGATAGCATTATAAATTTTAATAATTTTGGAGTGAAAGCATAAAATCGTTTATTTTACATTTGCAGAGTTTTAGTTACCACTCAACTCCAACCACTTGGAGCACGACAGATGCTTCCATGTTTTGATGAGCCATCTTACAAAACCAGTTTCAAGGTGATTATTGGCAGAACAGGAAGGTTTAGTTCACTTTCTAATTCACTACTAATTGGGACTCAGCCAGAGTAAGAAGTCAATTTTCTTTTAAGTTGAACTAAATATTTCCTTAAAAGTAGGACACATTATCTTTATTCGACCTGTTCCAAATTAATTACCGACACATTCTCCAATTTCAAAAACGCTAATTTTTGTGGGACCGATTCTCTAACTGCCACATCCAAGATCTCTAATTCCAAGTCCAAGATCTCTAATTGTAAATCCAAGATCTCTAACTGCAAATCCACAATCTCTAATTCCAAGTCTAGGATTCTGAATCTGACTTTAAATAAACTAGGAGTTAATCGGAATTAATTCGGATCATATACATATGTATCCTTGTAACGAATTTAATATGCATGCTCTTCTTTCTTGTTAGAATTATGTATGCCCTTAGATTACTCCTTCACCAATCTACAAGCCTATAGCAAGTTTTAAAATAAATATCATTACTATATAAAAACACAATTGCATGCAGTATTACCTATGCAAAATGGAGCATTTCAAATCCACGAAAATTAAAAGGTAGCAAGAAACATTTAGAATATTCACTAATATATGTGAATTTCTTCAATCCCAACGTAACAGTCCAATCCAATAAAATTGATATTGTTGTCAGTTGTCAGTCAGGTTGATATTGTTCCCAATATAAATTAGTTTTATGCCCAAATTGCTCATTTTTATGCACGTATCGTATCTGCGGCTCATTGATAAGACATTTCTGTTGGTCTGAATGAGCACCTGATGCAAACAGACTCGTCTTCAACATATAAAATAATCAAAATGTTGAACACAGGAAGGAGGATGTACATTTTAATGAGACAATGATACTAGAATTAGAAGATTGGGCTTTGCAATTAGAGATGTTGGATTTGCGATTAGAGATGTTGGATTTGTGATTAGAGATGTTGCCTAGAAAAATTTTGTGGTCACAATTCTCTAATAGGCAATTTTAGAGAATTGTGATTTTAGGGAATGTGTCGGACTACCTTCCAAATTCTCAGTCGACCCTTTTTTTCTCAATCGGTATGGCATATACTAAAATCCACACTAATTTCTGCTAGTATTTTTATCATGCAAAGTGATTGTTTTACAAAAAATGTTTAAAAAGTAGGGTTTCGGGTTCTAAATCCTTAAGTACTTTCATTTGACGTTCTATTGCATACATATCACCTAGTTTTTCTGGGAATACTTTCTCGGGCAATGTTTAGTTATCTTGTGAAACGGTTGTTATATCTATGTTGTGCATACATAGGCGCATATTTCTTAAGAAATGTTAAACATGATCATGTAAAATCTCGAGAATATATCCAGATTCAGAAAATTTCTCACGGCATACTTATTTGAACTTTCTCTTTCTTGTAATGAGAGGAGAAATCACCATTTTGATCTCATTTTGGAGAAGATCAGAGTCAACATTTTTTAAGAATGTCACACTTTTATGTTCATTCTTTTGGTAGAAAATGGAAGGTTGGCTACATATCCAAGCGTACGTTTGTCTCATAACTTTCATGCTTGGCGTAAATCTACACTTCATAGCATTTACATTCAACCTTTCTCCATTGCGAGCGTCTGAACAATCCCTTTCGGTGACTCTACTCCATTAAGTGTGCTCTTTTTCGGATTCTGACTGAATATTATTTCATAAGCACAAAGCACAATGGTACTTGTTCAAATAACTATCCTTAAATTTGAAGTTGGCATGTTGTCTCGCATCACGCTACAAGTCAGCTTCAAAACTACCAATTTTCAGTCTCTCATTTTTATAAAGCAGAATAATCTCCAACTTTTTAAAAAGTGAGAAGTCATTCTGAAAATGACATTTAGCTTTTCATTGAGTATTACGCTCTCCCTTGTCATTCCTTAATCAACTTGATCCAACGCGGTACAAAACTAATACAGTAAATTTCATATTTGCCTTATAATTCTTAGAGAAATGTATTTGAAGTTTTGACCAATATTTTTTAAACGTAAACATAAGTTTGGGGTCATACCTTGTAAACACTTCATGTTTTCAGATTTTACATTTTCTCTTTATTGCTAAGCTTCTTTTAGAGTTACCCATAAAAATTGAAACAATTTCAAAGTCAAATTTAATTTAATTATTTGTTATCATTCAGTTCTGAAAACCTTGGCTGGTTTTGGGATTCCTTCAATGTCACAGTTCCAATGCCCACTTATCTACTTGCCGTTGGAATTTCTGAATATTCATTCTATGAATCGAGCATTGGGTTATATCGTCTTCCAATTCGAGTGTATGGACCCCGTCACTTGATTGATGAAGGAAAGGGGATTCTATCCGCAAACATAACAGCAATTCTAATGAACTACTTTGAGCAAAAATATTTGATTCCATACAAAATGCCAAAACTCGATTCCATCTCGGTTCCAAAAAAACGTGGAGCCATGGAAAATTATGGACTTATAACTTATGGTGAAGAATTTATCATGCTGGACGAAGAAAACTCAAATTACGCTACGGTTCGCAGAGCATATCATATTGTAGCACATGAGCTTAGTCATAACTGGTTTGGAAACCTTTTGACGTGTAGTTGGTGGTCCGATCTTTGGCTCAATGAAGGTTTCGCCACATACATCAGTTATCAAGCTGTACAAGTAATGTGGCCACGCTTCAACATGGACACATTTATGATCAACGATATGACAAATATAGCATTAAAGGTTGATGCTAGTGCCGCCAGTCACCCAGTTCACAGGGCATCTGAAAATGCCAAACACATTCGATACAATTTTGATGACATAATCTACAAAAAGGGGGGATCTCTTGTGAATATGATGTCTAGTTTTTTGGGTGATGCTGTATTCGATCAAGGAATCAAATATTACTTAAATGATTTTCAAGAGAATGTTGTCACGCAAGAAAATCTCTTTGAGGCATTAGAAAATGCCGCGCTTGCAAAAGGTTTAGCCCTTCCAAAGAAGCTAGAAAAAATAATGCGCTCGTGGACATTTCAAAGCGGATTTCCTTTAGTTCGTGTAAAATATTTGGAAGAAAAAAACTGTCTAATATTTACTCAAGAACCATGGGGTAAAAGTTGTGATGGAAACTCTACAAAAAATGTATCCTGGGATATACCTGTGCAATATATGGTGAAATTAAGCGATCAGTCCTACTATCAAAAACGGAGTTTTTGGCTACTCAAAGGAGAGGTTTACCTTAAGGGAGAAACATTTCATAGCAAGGTAGATTGGATATTAACAAATCCAGATTCCAGTGGTTACTACAGGACTCAATATGACTTGAATTTGACAAGAAGGATCCAAGAGCAGCTGAGAATGGATCATACTTTGTTTCCTGTTGCAGCAAGGGTTAGATTGATGGACGACCAGTTGACTCTGGGATTTGAAGGTAATTAGTAATTACACATCACATATTTTGTCAGACACAGTCTTTCCTATTATCACTTCCTTGTTAGTTTGAACGAAACCTTAGTTTCTAAAATCAATAGTAGGGGTAGGTGAAATATTTATCTGTATGCCTTTATGTCAACCGGCACGATAACTTTTGAATGAAAACAATTTTTGATTATGGATTTTGCACTTGGTATATATTCAGCTACGTTTGAATGAGTTCAATCTCGATTATTTACATTTAGCCGCCTGCAAACGTTAGAAACTAACTGTGTGCAGAAAACGTAGGACATGGCATGTGGGTACTCATGCAAATGCATTTTATATATTTTGGTAACTTTTTTTGTGACAAGATTTTATTGTAAAACTTTTAACTCTATAGCTGTTATTAAGGTTTCTAACAATTATTAGCCTCGAGGCTAAAGCCATAAGCATTTTTCAGTAACAATTTTAAAAATGAATTATTCATAGCCTTCGCTGAGGTGAATGTGAAAAAGCAATACTTGGCAATACAAATCTTTAAAAACCGTTATAACAGTAACTGTTTATATGAAAGTCACAGTATCACTTCATCTGGAAAATATTTCTTCCTCGTGAATGATGAAAACACTATTTCAAAATATTTAATTTTGATACTGGACATTTTCACATGCAAAAAATGTGGAAACCAATCAGATAGCCTCAACTTTTGTCGTATTTTGATTCTTTCTCACGTAGTTTACCTGATTTATATTTATTCCAGGATATATGCCCTTGCAGCGCAGCCTTGAGTTTTTAAACTATTTGGGTAACGAAACGGATCCTTCAGTTTGGTTGACTGTGTTGGCAAACCTGGAGAAACTGAGGTGGTGCTTTGCACAAGATTCAAATGAAACCACTTATGACATTTTCAAAATGTACTTGCTTCCAAGGGTTAATCACGCTCGCGAAAACATTGAGAGGATACTGGAGAATAAAGGTTGCACGGAATCCAATGCGTATTCTCATCTTTACAGTGAGTTGGTGGACTGGTCATGTGAATTAAATTCGGTCTGGTGTATTGACTACACTACTCAGTTGTTTGAAGAGTGGCTACGTACACCTCACATAAATCCGTAAGATGTTTTGATGAATTTTAACTTAATACATTAATTGAGTCTTATCTGAAATTTTATAAATTATATTTCTTCTGTAGTGTACCTCTAAATGTACAGACTACCATATACTGCAAAATGGTAGATGTGATGGGCCAACCTGCCTACTTGTGGATGCAGGAACAATACAAAATGGCTGGATATAGCACATCCGTAAAGAGCAGTATTGCTTCAGCCATTGGATGTGTAACGGACAACTTTGAAAAGTAAGTCATGACACCACAAAAGTTAGTCGCCACTTTCAAAAAAATTTGTATACTTCTTGGCTGAATTGGAAGACAATGCTCATATTATTAACAGATTTAAGTATTTAAGAAAGTTGATTTATGACCATGATTTAATAAGATGAAACATTACAAACATGAGGTATTTTGTGTGGAAATAGCTCCATCACACTAACATCACATCGTAAGCCTATTGCACCATTTAACAGGGGAAAAGTTGTAGGTCCTCTAAATTTAAAACTACCATCATTTGTCTTCCCCCTAATTGTCCCTATTCAAAAGGGAAGAATCCAGGGTAATATACACCAAAAAATTGGCAATTTCTACTTACCAGAAAGAATCTTCCACATTAAAACTCTTTTTTCTTGTGCCAGTCAATCACCAAATTCAATTCGCCTAAAATATGAAAAATCTTTATTCCTATATAAAAATAACGATATATCGTCGCTACTTATATTATACATTTTCAGTTTTTAGTTACTAGCTCCTAGATATTTTTGGGTCAATAAGATTTTTATTAGAATTTATAGATTGAACTAAACAGTATTGCCTACATAACACAGACAAATGCTTTTCCAGTCTACCTTTGCAAACATTTTCGCAAGCCTTCCACTTGAAACTAATGTAACGGCCGGAAAATTCATTTCTTCTGCTAGACTTCCCATTTTCCTTTGTTCAGTCTGTAATATTTATGGCTAATGCGAAAATTAATTGGAGCAGATGCCACATGTCCTAGAATGTTTACATAACATCACTTTACTATAAAAACGACACTTTTTCTCAAAATTGCCGTTAATAAACACATGAACCATAGCAAAATTAAGTGAGTAACAAATTTGTTAGGTATAATTATCAATTTATGTGCACGAATACATACCAAAAAATATCGATAGATATTTAATTTACGGATTTGGTTTAAATTTTGACTGTATAGCACAACTCAGATGGCGATAGCCAGAAAAGCAACTACTCCGATGGATTCTATTCTGATTCTCAAGAACATTTTAAGGCATACCACTGAAGGGAGAAACTTTCTCTTGGTAAAGTTGACAGACGTAAGCAAATTGATTGATAACTATGGATGGACTGCACGTGAACTGGTGCAGTTGCTGCATTCTGGAATAGAAAATTTTTCTGCACATGAAGATCAGAACCATCTGGAAAAAATTTTATTAAAAAATTATGCCATTTTTGGAAGCAGATCGAGTGGAATCATTGATATAACCAAGCAAAACGTGGAATGGTGTATGGAAAATAGAAATAATGTTATAATTTGGATGAATAGCAAGATTTGATCTAGTATTTTTAGAATGGATACAAGTGCTCTGGTAATGCTGGGATCATCCAATATTCTAATGTCAGCTGAAGCACGAATGATAAAATGAGACATTCACTCATTCATGTTTAGCTGACAGTACAATGTTCCATCTCTAGGGAACATTATGATTTTAGATTCTTCTAGCCTATTAGTCAATTTAATTATCATAAATAAGGAATAATGATAAGTTCATGCTGAATTTCGAAATCAGACATGTAGTTCATTAAAGTTACACCATGAAAGCTAATGTTTAATGTTACCCGATTTTAAGTAAAAATTTCTTAATATCCATAGATCATAATTTAAACGTGTTTGAAATAAGTATAATTGCAATCATAAAAATGCCCTAAATATTCTTGAAATTTCGCAATCTTGTTCATTAATCCTACTTTCCCTTTTTACTGTTTTAAGATTCAGACTCCCAATTTTTACATATTATGAGATATCAAAAGTTTATATTGCAACATGATTTCTAAAAAAAACAATTGAGTAATTTACAGTCGCATTCACTTTTTCTTGCATTGTCTACGTTTCGCAATAAACCGTTGGCTCTTTTGCGTAACTTGGCTTGAATAGAAAGCCGAACATGAAAGTTTTTACAAATCTTTCGGGTATCAAATTTAGCCATCCCAGGTAAACCCGAAAAATTAGTGATCATCTTCCCTGATTCTAACAAAAATGCCTGAGCAACCGAAATAAATCCCTGAACTTTGCTATATTTTGACTAAAACTTCTCATGACCATAAAGCATGAGCCAAAAATACCTGTTTTTGTAAGCAAATGATTATTACTCATCACGAATGTAAAACCCATTTGAGCATCGCTCTGCTCCGTAAGAATTTCCATGTCTGTGAAAACAACATGTTTTGAGGACAAATACGTTAGGCATATAATGAGTTTCAACACCCATATTTCCGGATTTCGTACTACTTATTATCGTTTATTGCTCTTCTTGGAAAAAAATCAAATTTGGATCATATACCAGGAAAAAATGTATGGTGGGTCCGATGATTACAAACATTATATGTAAATAAGCACATGAGACATACCTTTAAATTTATGTACAAGTACCTTGATACTTGTTGCTTATTCCTTCTCTTGATACCAGGACGCCATTTTGTAGGAGACAGGTTAACTACTTGATGTTTAAGGTACATCACAATTTTTTGGGTTTTTCTTTCTACATATTATATGAATTGGTATGCATTTGGCATTAAAAGTACATTTATCTCGTAGATTTAAGATGAGAGCAGTCGACAAAAAATAATGACCTTGCAATACAGGTTACAGGCTCCTCATTCCAACATATACAATAGTTTGGAAAAGTCCAAACTAAGGATGGGGTAGGGTGTAAATTTACAGAAGCAGATCACATATAGGTATCTGTGCTTGTCGCCTTCTCTCTCATCTTTTTGAAGACTGTACATGTTGTAATTTTAGGGGTAGAGAAATCTTGAATCTTCAGGAGATGAACTGAGGCAGAGGGGCTCTAAGAAGAAGCGTTAAGATTTAGTCGGTAGACACCTGAGTGTCTTTTGGGGGAGGTTAGTAATTGGGCATAATTGTCTCAATTTTAATTACCATGTCACAAATGCACTCATCTTTATATGATTTTACATACTAGGGGTTTTGAAAAGCTAGATCCATTCCTCTTTTGTCGGGTTTATCATCCAATTTTAAAATTTTTCTTCATTGGGAGCTAAAAGCAGTAAAAAAGGGTACAGAAAAAGTTTTTCCCAAAACATTTACTCATTCCATCGTCCATTGTGTATTAAAAATTGTGACATTAACGTGCTTTCGCAATCCCGTTCATTGCCCCTCCATTCCTTTCTATTTTTAGAATCAACAAATGAGAAATGAGAGAAATTGAAACGTTGCTTTGATGTTGCAATCAATCCAAACGGTATAAAAGCCAACATTTTCGCTTTAAAATTCGTAGTTGAGTTTATTTAAACATATTACATATTATTACTACCCGTTCGAGTGAGCAGAATCTCAGAAATGACTTTTGTCAACAAGGTAGTCGCAGCCTTTACGGCTGTGTTATATATCTTCAACGCGATATCTCATTCTGTCGCACAAGAGGTATTTCAATTAAAAACATGGTATTTTTTTGTTCATTTTTACCTAACAAAATATTGAACTTTTTTAAGTGTGCAAACGCTGGCGAAAGCTGCGCTGCCCAGCCATGTTGTGACCCAGGCCACATTTGCTTCGGCGCCGAGGTCCCAACATGTGGACCAGTTCCTGAACTTAGAGCAGCAGTAATTAAATATTACATTTGAAGACATCAAATTATTCAAAATTAGAATTATTTCTTGTATTAGAGGCCATTTAAATTCATGTAAATTTCGGTTTTTAAATTTTTAGGGTGAATGTGGTGGAATAGGAGACTACTGTGATTATGAGGAGTACCTTTGTTGTATAGAATTAACGTGCAATCATGTCCACACATGCGAGTGGGGTGGCCGCTAGCGTCGTCATCGTGTTCGCTTTTGTTGACACTTTTCTGCTATTAAATTTAAAAGTGTATTACAATTGAATAATAAATGGATACAAATTCGAACAATATAACTCAGAGTATAATTTCATGTCATTAACGCCTTTTGGCTGAAGGAGTAAATACATCACTGCTGCAATACTCCTCCCATTAAAACTCAGCATTCAGCGTACACTTATATATCGATTTCTTCAATTTACATTTCATGCACGTAACCGTCATCTTAAAAAAATTATGTAATTCATGCCTTTGTAAATAATCCACCAATTTACTATTGTCATAAAAAAGGAGTAGGGAAATGGATTGTTTAGGAAAAATAGTAACATGATTATCAAAAGTAGATATGCTTTGATTCGTTTGAATACATGACGAATCATCATAAAATAAACCTGACAACAGGATGTAGGTAACTTGCGACGATTATGAAGCCTAATTTTTGTATATTTTGCTTTAAATTTACGAAAGTTATGGACGTGGGCTACAATTGAACCATAAAAACGCTAATTGCTATTTTGCCAAACATTTTTCAATTATGAAATTGCATATTTTTGACTCCCTTTGAGATTCCCGTTTGAATGATACCCCACATGGCATGCGTCAATGATGCAAAAAGTGACCATTATAACGGTTTAAAACGGATTCCGTTTTACCGTTGGTGCCCATCTTCGAACTTATCCAAGCTTTAATGATTGGAAAGGCACCTCAATAAACATAATTCATAAACTTGCAGCCGTTTACGCAGGACAGCAAAAACGCTGTAGAATAGAATAGAATATAACTTTATTCATGTGTTTTTAGGCGTCAGTCAATACATTGTCTGTTTTTCTTGCCTTAA
>JAQIXX010005535.1:0-13813 GCA_034700605.1 Willowsia nigromaculata | reverse complement strand
CATGGATTGACCACAGGCGGAAACAAGCCAGCCAGGTTGGACTCCAAACTCATGATCGTGCGGTCCATGTCTGATGATATGACGTAGAGTTCCTTTGGTGAGTAAGTCTTCTCAATGTGGCCGTCATAACGGTGACGAAGAAACTGTCCTAGTTCGTATTGTTGCATTTTGCCCCGCTGAAAGACAGAAATGAAGAATCTTATGTATATTAAATCCACTTTATATTATGTATTAAATTTTTTAATTTAAGGATAATAGAACGCACATTAGTTAGCTGAGCAAATCCTTCTGGCCAGAGCTTATCGAATTCATTGATGTAGGGATCAGTCGGGTAGAATTTTGTGGGCGCACGGTCTCCATGGCGGAATATCTGCGACATATCATTTGAATGTTAGAAATGTGTGGTGGAATGATTGGAAAGGTAGCATACCGACTTAAATTGTAGCAAACTTTGAATAAAAAGTTTAAAAATCACATATGAATACAAAATACCGACCACTTGGACAAGCTTCAAGGTATCAGTGCTGGCGGTTCCTAAGCTGAATGTTTTATCACAAAATGACAATGACAGCATCCATAGAAGCACTGCTTCCACTTTGACTAGACTTGTTCCCATTTTCGAAAGATTTTGGGATTGGGAACCTTACTGAAACTTTTCAGAGTGTGTTAAACCGAGTTTTCTCAGAATTGATATGAAACGAAAATGTAATAAAATGTATCCCGGTATAGGATGATGTATATTTGGAATGATAAAAGTATCTTTGAATTGGTTTCTTTATGGATTCTTAAAGCAGAATGATAAAAAGTTTCATGCATTGTCAGCTTTTTATACTTGTCTTCAATATGGTCAAATATTGCTGGGCGTTTTTCATAAAAAATATTAACAGAATAGTTTACTTAACTGCGATTGTAATGCTTCATGAAAGATTATTCAAAAGTGTTTGCTCAGATGTTAGTTCAAAATTTTCCGGATGTTTTTGGTTTTTTATGGAAAATTAGTGCCTATACATAGTTAAAGCCGATACAAAAAGTCTAAGATACAATCAGATTCAATTTATAGCATTTTAAAGATAAAAAGAAATTTTCGACACGTGTTCATATTATCAGCATATCGTAATTCATCAATTTACATAATGTTACATGGGCACCTAAGCCCAAGTGTTAAACTACGTCATCATTTTTTTTCACATAACCTATCATCAAAATACCTAATATCAGTTCATTGGTATTGATGAAAACGAAAGTTTACTCAAACCATACTTTCCAAACATTCATCATGATGATATATCTTACAATTCGATTTTTTCGTGACTCTGAAGTACACAAATCCGTATCTTATCGCAAGTCAGCTCGCACATGTTCTCTACAAAGATAAGAATTCCAGACGAGCAAAAGACCATACTAGTATTTACACACATAATTTAAGTCTACATATTTAGTATACAACGTAAGGAAACTGGCTTATTGTACTGTTTGCAACCGTTTTGTTTTAATTTTTAATCATTTTCATTCGTCAAAATGACATGAAAGAATTCTTGACATTTCTAAATACACAATCATTCCTGAACTCCAATTTGATTGCCAACAAGTGATTTCCAGTCTCCGAGATGCAGAAATAACACACTGTCAAATTCGGAAGATATTCTACCTAGCTTATTAATGCATCTATTCGTTAATCAAAATAAACTAGATAGTCTAACTGATCTACATTAATTGATCTTAAATTGAATGTGGATTCTCTATTAACTCATAATTAATTAATTAAAAGATATGAGCATAAAAACAACTTAAGGAAAGAATTAACTGGAATTTTTGAGCGAGAATTAGGTAATGAAGAATGAATACGACACATCAAGATTGTGCAAGCAACTCTGTTTGGAAGGAAAGCTGAGTGACATGTACATTTAAAAGTGTAAGCAAAATAGTGAATTTTACGGCTCCCTACGCCTGTCTTGAATGACATTAATTTAATTTGTCATCATTGGTGTATGTATATATGAAAAATACTGTGTGTAAAAATATCATCCCCTTAGATAGACACCTACAAAGAAATAATAGTGCACTGAGAGACTTCAAGGGGACGAATTAATACATGCCTCAGAAATATATGCACAATATCATGAACTATTGACATTTTGTTTCTACATGTTTTATATTTTTGATTTAGATAACGTATATTTAAGAAGTAAACTTATTCTAAAGCCTCCTAAATTATTTAATAATCATTATTGATTGATTCACTTATTTCGATTAGTTAGTAAAGTACTTGTTTAATTGTTAAGAACTTTGTACATTTGCATTCTTAACTCATTCACAATAAGTGCTTACATTGTTAGTTTAATGATTTGTGTCAACAATATTTGTCTACTAAATTTGTGAGATAGTAAATAAGCTCTACATAAATGCTCAAGCATACGAAAAAGAACATACCGTAAAATCTGAAATAGACGCCCCGGCTTTTACGTGCAATATTTAATTTTTCATCCGTAGACGCCGTGGCGTTTATTAAAGGGAGGCGCGTAATTGAGAGGCAGTCTATTTACTCCGTCAACTTTTCTTTATTGAAAATTTTCTAAATATCTTCCTCGTAATGTATAAATCTTGGACAAAAATTACGATTTCTGTGTAATATTTCATGTTCTCTGTGTTGAAAATGCACTTCTACAGCAAAAGAGATCAAATACTGTATTTTATGTTCATTAAAATGCACAGATATGTACTGTAGTACATGCGATCCTTCTCAGAAATTTCTTTGAAGGGGCGTCTATTGGGAGGGAGGCGCGTAATTCCGAAGAGGCGTCTATTTCAGATTTTACGGTAAATATAGTTTATTTATTTATTTAAAGGCACATATTTTTAAAGATCTATTTTCATCGCACCCACCCATAGCTTGGTTGCTTATTGCTAAATAAAATATCGAAATAATTATATAACCATTGTATATAGGTAGTTAACATACATTTGATCATTGCGAAATTCATTCCAGTCTTTCCAAGCTTGCATAACCATTTAAGCTTAGAATTGAAGAAACAACTCCCGTAGATGTCTCTTAATTACATTAAAGCTATCGCTGTGTTAAATATACTGCAATATTTGCCTAGTTAAAACTATTGCATGTATTAACTATCCTTCTTATTAAGCACACGTTTCATGTAGCTCAAGCTACAGAAGCATGTCTAAAATATTTCATTGGATTATACAATTCAGGAAATAACGCATTTAGTTACAACTTGTAACTTACAAGAAAGTTTATGACATTTAAGTACTAAATACTTTTAAGGAAATTTCATAAAACAAGTTCATCGCAGAATATACTTAAAACTCATATAACTTCTGTAAAATAAATAATTGTCGAATAGTATTTGCCAGTTTTCTCCAGCATGCACCGCGATCGCAATGAACTCCCCAAAGGCAAGAAATGTAAAAACCATGATTACCTGACCACTCAACTTTACCGCATGTGTCTCATTTCCATCGTCTTTTCCTTCATTTAATACTGTCATATTTTGTGGTAAAATTTTGACTTCTTCAAATCCATTCCACTTTGGGATCATTACCTGTGCGAGATGCTGAGTTACCAAATTATTCCACCAGTCAATAATTCCGGACTGCTCCATCCCTCTTGCTCGCCTGTAAATGATTTGGGGTATCCATCCGAATAATGAATAGCCCAAATAACCCCTAACCACAGCTTCTTTACCGACAAACAAATTCTGTACCCCTTTCATCCGTAAGACACTTCGAGTTTCCAAAGCAGCCAATCGAGATTTCAAGACGGCTCTTCTGTTACACTCTGACAATATTTCATGCTCATCTCTTATTTCTCGCATCTTTAGGTCCATCAAATCACCAAGGTCGAAAAACACGTCTTCATCTGTCCCGTGTTCTGGACTTGTGAGTATTTCATGAATGTGTGATGCTACTCTTGGCAGTAGTTTTGAATTGTTATATATTTCGTAAAATCTTTCTGTCAAAGTGGCATTCATATTCTCAGCCATTTTCAAGATGCTCTCCATTTCCGACACTAATGGGAAATGGCCTTCATTACTTAACGCGAGGTATTTATGGTCACCAAGTTTCATCCACTCGGGATTGCACCCTCCATACTGTGTATTCTCATCAGGTTCATAGTCGCATTCGTAGGAAAATGGGGAGGATTCCGTATAAATGGTAAAGTTGTCTGCCACAAGTTGACTAAAGTGTGTATACGGTACTGGTTTTCTCGGAGATATTAGCTTGTTAATGTTGTCATTTCTGTACGCATTGGTTATCACCAAAGCCGCAAATAGGACTGGACAAGTAAAAAATCTGAAGTAAATTTTTTGCATTAAACGATCAGGGAACGGGGTACTTTGTTCTAAGAGTGCTTTCAAATTCCAAAGGACTATCTCTGATGGGAATTGGCGTAAAGGCGGTGTAAAATGCTGGTTTTCATGGAATGCCTTCTCGATTCTACAACATATGAAGAATGAGAGTGGCACTATAGCAACAAAAACCGTTAAAATTGCAATCCACAGTTGTCTACCGAAACTATTCAATAGAGTGAAATATTGGAGATCCTCAATCCTTGGAATTCCGCAGCTAACAAAAACAATTTCACTAGATGGAAAGTTTGTTACAAACGGAAAATATTCACTGTTGTGGTCAAAGAACGAATGAATATTTAAATATGAAACTCCAAATTCGAATGTGCCAAAATTTCCTTCGGTACTGCTGTCGTGTACAATTTGTGTTCCTAAAATATTCCTCCAGAGTAAGCCATGCATTCTAGGAATATATTTTTCTGTGGATCCCACTGCACGGAATGGTGCTGTTATGTTTTCAGAAAACGATTGCATGAAAATATCTTGTATAAATGGATCAATACTATAGTCTATACTGAAATCCATCAAGTAGCTATAGTTTTTTGACAGCCATATTTCAAATGATTTTGATAAACTGTCATATTTTGAATGCTGGAAATCTGGATTGTATAAAATTTCGTTACTCAGAAATGGCGTCATTGCAAATATATTTCTTTGACTATGTGTGATGACAGCCGTGTATATTACGTCGTTGATTATTGGACGGATTTCCTGAAGTCGTTCTAGTAATTCTTTTTTCATTTCAAAAAGAGCTTCCAGTTGAATTTCAGAATCGACGATGACTAAACGGAATTGGTAAGCTGATGGGAAAAGTCGTATGTGACTTGTTGACTCGAAGTCTTGATAAACGAAGTCAATTTGCTTAGATGACCTTCCCCAGCGGTCAAACATAATTCTGTCTGCAGCTGATTTGTCAATTTGGGGTAAAAGACTCACTGCAAGCTCACATTGCCAGGGGCGGGAATGGGAAACAAAATGTCTGTATTTTATTTTAGTACAAATGGATCTACTTCTATTTTCATAGTCAATCTCAACAATTAGAAATTTTGAGAAACAAATTGTATTGAGAGCTTTTAAGTCATTTGGTAAAGATATATTAACCCCGTCTTTTATTTTATTGGCAAGCTCCACTGGAACAACTGTTGCCTCAAAATTTCCAATCCATTGATTGGTTTGTTGAGTCAAGAGAACTGAGAAGGAAAAGGAATGCAATGAAAAGTTTTGGAAATTTTCAACATGGATAAAACAGGATTGGAATGGTTGAAGAAGGAAATTTACACTCGAAAGTTTCGTCTTGTCAAGTAATGCTTCTTTTAACAAAGTTGAAGCTGAATTAACATTTTCAGGGCTTTTAAAGCCGCAGGTTGAAGCGAAGACATTGTAAACCAATTGTATTATTAGGAGAAAATAGTCACTATTTGGAATCATACTTGATGCATGAAATAACAAATTGAGTTTTATGAGTAGACTAAAAGCTAACATGCAATGCAGAATGAGGGAACGAAATGTAATAAATGGGTTATTTTAAAAGCTATGTTCCATCAACGAAACTATTTGCTAACAACATTTAATATTGGATTGCTTTAAGCTTAGATAAATACTTTACTCGACTCGCCATTAGTTATTGAAAAAATAGAAGGATACAAGGAATCTCCAAATATTCATAAGTAACTTCTTCATAGCATTTCATGTAGTAACACTCATTTAACTTTATTTGCGTAAAATTAATTCAACCTAGCTTAAGAAAGCTTTCGTAAAATTCTCGTGCTAACTTTACCTGCAATAATACATATTAATTAACAAGTTGTTACATAAAGAAAATTTTAGTCAAGCCACCGTTATACACTAACCTCATAATTAAAATTAAACAAAGGATTATTTGCATAAATATTGAAAATTTTATGTTTCTTAATCAACAGCATACTATTTCAAATGCATTAGGAAAAAAGAATTATTCTCAAACTTTATCAATTAGAATGTTTTTATACTCCTGAGACCAGATTAAGTTAAGTTCAAGAAAAGGAAACGGTGCAAACCTTAAACATTTTTATATAATAAAAAAAATATTGCTACATCTAAAGCTTTCTGTGCAAAATTTATTCCAAATTTGTTTTCAAAACATTTCTTATGATTTTAAATTTTCTTGTGATCCAAAGAATTTGATTTTTAGTTGCTGAATCTGGAATTTAGGAGAGCCATGCTGCAACTGTCGTATAATCACTTTTATCGTGATTTACAACCCATTTGAAAACATGCTTTTAAGAATTAGTACTTAAATTTGCTGTATATTAATCACGGAAGCAGTAAATCAATAGCATGGCAAACGATATGACAAATTATTTCACAAATCATGTTTGTCACATTTTCAATAAATGCAATGTACATAAAAATTCTTCATTTACTTTTCATCGACTACTGACATCGCATTCCAAAAATGAATTCAAGACTAGCTAAACGCTAGTACTTCATATCAATCTTCTTGTTTTCTACATTACTGAAGCTATGAAAATGTAAAAAGCATTACATCAATTCATAAAGTTACAATGCATGTAGTCCAAAAACTTTTAACATAGGTAATCGATTACACATGCCTATATAAAAAAAATCTAACTGAAATTAATGGAAAACAAAAAAGGGCATCAGTTTGGGTCTCACCTTTTCAGAATTCTGCTTTCCTCAATCCCACAAAGCATTCCCAACTCCTAGGGGCATCCTTAGAGAAACTCGTTGACCTTAACCCCCCTTGTTGAAAACGCCTACTTTCCATAATGAAAATACATGTGGATTCCAGTGAGCCACTCCCATTCTCTGAGATTTTTGACTCATCCCCAGGGCAACCAGAAACCCAATGTGTGATCCAAACTCCAAACCTGGAAAATCTTGTAGAAACGCCATCCGCTCAGTTAAATCTCCTTTACTGCTATTAACTGCAACGCATCACCGGTAAACGTATAGAAGATAAAAAGCAGGATTTCGAATGAAAATGTGGGGAACATGTTGCGCTTTATCCTATGCTTCATTCTATAAAACAAATTAATTCTTAAATATAATTACAACGCTTCAACTTCTTAATATTTAATTACGAATGATGAATAAAACCTCACATCCATTCATACGCCTCATGTTTCCTTCGGAACGGTGAATCAGCATCGGCTTCAAAAGGAAGATCATACTCTTTGACACTGACCGATTCAGCCCACTCCGAGTAGAAGGAATGGTTCCGATCTGCATGTGGTCCCGGAAATCACGGAGTTATCAGCTTCTTACTATCCGGGTCCTTCATCAGCTTCTCCAAATGCATCCCAATGAAAGTAGAGTATCCCGGAGGAAATGCTCCTCCACCCTGGAAAAATAATTTGGCAAAAGCAGAAATGCCATAACTTCCACAGCAATTGCTTATCTCATAATTTTCCTTCCTCTCCACGTGTCCACCCTCAGTCCCACAATCTGCTGTCTCTCTGTAGGACATAACACATTTCGAGCAAGTGACAGGTGAAGTGCGCTTAAAATACTGATTTTAATGTGATAAGCTGAAGCTTACTCATCGATGTAGTAGACAGCCTGAATACGAATTTGAGTTGGGAACCGTCTCCTCCAACTGATTTCCTCCGATACCTCTCTCCTCTTCCAATGCCTACATGTCTTCTAAATACAGGATTTTTAAGGTGAATTTTCCTTATGTACATGCAACAAGGTATTTCTACCTGTTTGTTTCTGTTTAAGTTTGGGGTAAGATGATCCATAAATTTATATGAAAACAGTAGATGATGATGATGATATAAAGAAATTGATTTTAACATTATCACTACGGAGATATTTTTAAGTAAAACCTTACTTTTGGATATAATATATTATGCACAATCATGTAATTCTTTTTGGTAACTTGAAGCAAAACACATTTGTTTTGGGCTGTAGTTAATTTTTCATCATTAATACATGAACATAATTTATTCTGGTTGTATATTTTTTCATAACGTTGAGTAAGAAAAATTAAGTAATTTATTTAAAAGAACAAAAACAGTATGCCAAAATTTGCTCATATATATAGTTTAGTTTTTTAAAGTTAAATAATACAATTTTGTTTTATAAACTATCCAACTTTCTACCAGTTTTACGTCTTTTTTTAAATTGAATATTGTATAAACTGACTCTTTTTACATACCTCGAGTAAAATCGATTTTACATATATTTTAAAGCCACCTGAAGTAAAGACGCCAGCAATGTCTGACGAAGAGGATGCAAAACGCTTTTTATGGAATTCACATAGAAGCCTGATTTTATTTTCTGAGCAGTTTTAAAATGATATGTATGGACTTGTGTATAAATTTTTCGTATATTATAAAAATATCATTGTAATTTTATTTAATAATATTTTTTGCACAACCCAAAATTGATTATGTATTTTTAAATTAGCTTAAAAACCGCCATTAGCAAAAATACACTAAATTATTTAGAGCTGACACAAAATTGTCAATTTCGGCACTAGTCACACTATGGTTTAGGCGATGTGAAAAGCTTCCAGGTAATGCGAGCATATAATAATAATTGTATGCCTTTACGCATACTATTTTCCTGATAGCTCTTCAAACACAACACACGTATTTTGCAAACAATTGCACAATTATTATTCCAAATCCTTATTAAAACAAAGACGACATCGATAAAACCATTAAGAGACTATCTAATTTTTAAATATTGAAACCTTTCTTCTTGTTGTCTTAGCCTTAAATTTATAACATTTGCTGATTGCGGTAGTAACCATGAGTTTTGGAGACGCGCATATTAACGTTCAGTTAATCCTCCAAAAGGGTTTTCAACTCCCCATGCTATACGATAAAAATACAGATCGCATTATTCAAAATCCAAAGCTTCAGAAAGGAAAGCCATGGAAAATGCCGATGTGGAATTTTCAAAAGATTCTTTGCTCATTTTTCGGTATAGTGGTTCCTATATTTCGTGTCTACTATCTATGGAAGAAGGCAGCCTCAGTCAACCAGGTGGAGTTCGCAGTGAATGCATTCATATTGTCAATTTTGTTGCAATACACGGCTTCATGGTACACCACGGATTCCTTAAACATTGAAACAAGCTACTATGCAGATTCTTGTACTCTGGTATGGCGACTCGGAAATGTCTATTTTAGAGGATGGCCATGGCCTCTAACTGACCGAATCCCTGAATTCTGCGAACTTGCTGGATACGGACTATCAGTAGGATTTCTTTTGTTTCCGTTCTCAGGCTTAGCAATTCCATTTTTAAAACCTTACGATCCCGCGCAACTAACAATTACATACCTGTTTCCTGACTGGCCACCCGTTCTTAGGAAAGCAATTGCAGCAGTAATTACAGCGTTCGGAATGATGTATGGAGCAGTCATCTGCCTTGTACAAATTCTCAATGCTCTGACGTACTGCTCCATTGTGGAAATCGGTACTAAAGAAAACTATGAACTTAGTGTCAATTTCGGTGAAAGTGAACGGAAACGAAAAGACATTTCATATAGATTAATTGTTGCTATTAGGAAGGTACTTGAAAATATAAAAAAGCGCAGAACCATTAATATATTAAAAGATTCCAAACGAACCCAGGAAAACTCTCAGCCCGAACCGTACTCTGGTTTCGCACTTTCACCAAAGGAAAATTTTCGACGATGTTTGCAACGGCACAGAGAGCTTTACATTTTGACCTCGACAGCGAATTCCAATGTGAATTTGTATGTTCCCACAATGGCTGCTGCAGGAATGGCACTTGTTGTTATCAGTATTTTTGTCTGCATACGCATGTTTGATAGAGTTGTGTTGATCATTTACGTAATGGCATGCTTCACTGTAGTTTTTGTGTCATGTCTCATTCTCTTTTTTTGTAACCATGCGTCAACTCCACTGACAGCTACCGAGGCGACAATAGGATTTTGGAAACGAAATGAAAGAATAATGTTGAGTTCAGTTGGTCGTAGATATGTGAAGTGCATGAGAAGTTTTGGATTTAATATGGGACCATTCTTTTCTGCCAAAAGATCAACTGCATTGGATATGCTGACCACAATAGTAGACAATGCAATCGCGGTGTTAATTAGTTAATTCATTGAAAGTTTGTAGAGAAAGTTTGCTGCCTCAGTCAATAGAATCTCGACTCTGTAGGATGATGTCGTAGACTGGTGTAGATACGCAAATGCTGGAAAATAAGCGTACTAAATGAAAGTACGCTTCTCCCATAACAAATAAGTTTTTAAAATACGGTGGCTGTAACAATTTTCTATTGATAAAGAATGTATTTAAGTTCCTTGTTGATAATTTTTTAGAAATATCTGTATTTATTACACACTGGGTCGTTTTTGTGTAAAAATTAAACATAGGTGTCAACATGACCAAGATTTAAAGCCATTTGATTTTGTCATCATTTTAAACAAAGTGTTATGATTGGTGAATACTTGAACATATTTTGATAAAGTAGCTTAGCTTGCGGGTATTGATGAGCACCAGTTTTCTACATCCAAAAAGAAAGCAAATGTAAAAATGAATCACATATACTCCTACTAAAAAAGCAATGTCTTTGCTAGCTAGCTTTTGTGTCATCCTTAATTAAGTAATGTTGTAGTAGTAGCAGTTGCAGTATAGTTTTCTGAACTGAAAATATTTAAATACTCGCTGTTTTAATACACAAGATGCGAAGTTTTTCTTATCTAAAGGTTCCAGGAAAGGCTATTAATTAAAAACATACCTCTAAAACGTTATTATACTCATTTTGCCCTGATGAAGAGGACGGTAGTCTTCGAAAGCTAGGCTAAATAAATAACTGACCACTTCAAATCCCATCAAGCTCTAAAATGTTGTTTTATGATAATTATTTATTCCACGCACATCGTCATCACAGTGAGCACTCATGTGACAGGATATTCTTACTACTACTAACCTTAAACTACTAATAAACTATTAATCTTCAATGCTAAAACAACATGAGTAAGCTTTGAGCTCCGAAAACAAAAGAGAAAAACCTACCTACTTAACTTGCATGCATGATGAATTCTAAAACATTTATTAAGCATAAAACTCCCTGAGTTATTCTTTGTTGCACAGAGAGGAAAATTAACTTGAAGCATGATTGATACTTATTGATTTAAGACAGTCATAACATTTGACCTATTTTTAATACATATACAATACCGGTGCGGTTGTACATAAAATGATTCAAATGAATGAGATTTTAAAACCTCTTTGTACTCTTCAGTATTTATATTTTAGAGGTTAAAAGGATTACTACCGCCTTAATTAGTGCAAACTCTTCAATAAAAATAAATAAAACAGTTGCGTTAAAACAGCTAAAATATTATACTTATGAACCCTGGCAGGAATTATGTAAATAGTCTCTAGCTTTAACTAATTCTTTCAGTATGCGTTTAAAAATGATCGTATTTGAATTCCGGGAAAATAACGTTCTCATATAGGATATGTGCAGTTCACTACTAGGTCTGTGGAAAATATAACCTGCAATATTTCATGCAAAAAAGCGTGATTGTCTGGTTAGCCAGTAGTCAGCAGAAGTAAGAATTTTAACTAGACCCAAGAACAAGGGAAAGATTCGGAAATCAGTTGTGGGATTAATAAATGTTTAGTGATTCTAGTGAAATAAATTTTCTGTGCATCTTTAGCAGACTTCATTCAGATACATGGTTCAATATTTTTAATTGCGTTGTTAATTTATTTGAGAATCCAAAGGAGGGCTAGTAATTAATTACACTCGTAGAAAGTATTTAACATGGAAATTTTACACAAAATATCTCCAAAATAAATATTTGTCGTTTTAAATTTTGCACCAGGCAAAACAAATAAAACAGCAGCATTAGGCTTCATCACTATCACATATACTATAGCATAATTTGTTTCGTGGATAAAATGGAGCAACTTTGATGCTCATTTTGGAGATTATTACTGGGGATTTCCAACACTTTCGGTAGCTCTTCCATCATGAGACTGGTTTCCACCGTTACCGTTTCCACGCTGAGAGTTTTCACTCCCAATGCCTTGATTTCCTTGTCCACTAATACCGCTCCCTCCTTGACCTTGACGTCTCACTCCATTGATTCCATTAGTGGCAGCATTTTTTGTCATGGCAACTCTTCTCATGACTACAAGCTTCGCACGTTCCGCATTCTGAAAACATTGGCTCTGAAAACATGACACTGGCGGGAAATCTTAAAAACATAATTTTTCTCCCTACTTACCAGTTATCGTCTTAAAACCAAATCAATGTCATCATTAATCGTATTTCATGATCATTATTGATCATTAATCATTATCATCCTGCACAAGCGGCGTCTCTATATCGTATTTACAGTGGTTTATTTACAGTTGTTCAGATTATGCCTTAAATAAATTTGTATAATTTTGTAAAAATTTAATGTTATCATTTTATGTAATTGTATTATAACGTTTTTAACAATAATTTTATATATTCATTAGTAGCGTTAATCACAATGACACTTTTTTATTTACTATACCGTTATTGTGAATTTTGTAAAATTACTTTACATCTTAATTATTTTTTATCAATTCAAATATTATGTGAGGAATTATTAAGCCCCTGTGAATAACTGGTAATTTATTGAGCTAAAACACGAGTCACGAGGTGTTAATATGTTGGTTGATGGTTTTGGTGAAGGGTCGGAAATTAAGACAGTAAATCAGTAAATGCAATTGATGAAGGCAAGTGTGGCTCATTTGGCCAGGGTAATATTATCTGGCTGAAATAGAGCTTTAATGGTAAAGACGGTTAGCCCACTGAGTAACGATGTTCTAAGATTTAGACATTTTACCTGCACAGCTATTTAGCGCAAACTTCATTTTACTTAGGGCGTAAAACAATGCACATACCATCTCGAGCAGTAATTTGATCGTGCTTGAAAAGGAGTTTTCTACAGCAACAGATTCGAATATATCATGAGTGCAATTTCTCTGTCTTAACTGATCCACTTTTCTCCCATATTTCTCCACAGAATTTCTCCCAAAAACACCATTGAGCCAGTCAAAAGTCCAGCAACTAGCACACTTATCGCGCCTTTTAAATGTCTCAGGTGTACATTACCTTCATCATCGTTTTTCCTGCTAATTTGAACCATTCCGTAATCCAATTGTCTTTGATTTGTGTCCCGAAGCCAGTCATTTTTTGCTATGAGATATCTGTTTAAGTCAGCTTTCTCCCAGTAGTCATGCAATCCCATTTGTAGAGACCTACTTAAAATTCTATAAAATTTTTTTGAAAAAACAGCATTTTTCTTATAAATGATGCCAGGTGTAAACATGAATCCAGTGTTGGGGTTACGTGATATCGGGCTTTGTCCAAATGCGTCGCTCAAGTTCTTGTGTATCAACTCTCTATATGATGCTCCAAACAGGATGCACGCCTTTCCCGAGGACTCTCCAGTTGAAGTCATTGTACTTAGCAGGCATTTC
>JAQIXX010005534.1:0-13815 GCA_034700605.1 Willowsia nigromaculata | reverse complement strand
AGGGATTTTTCAGGTTGACCAGGGATGGCAAACTTCGTGCTCCCGAGCCATTTGTAAGAATTTCCATGTCCGCAAATATGTGTAGTGATGACAATATTACTGCTGTGTTTTTCTTTTCAGAAATTCTTAAAGATAAGATTATGTGATTTTGATAGATACAAATGACAGCAATGCGACAATTGTTGTGCACTGCTAAACTGATTTGCAAACCAATTTTCACCATATGCTCCTTACATGAACTCAAGTAAAAACAAACAGTTTTACCCTTGCCTTAACACGGTTTTCTCACATCAGTTTCCTATCTCAGACACCATGGACGCAATAAAACTGTTGTATAAAGTATTAGGTGTTCTCTCAAAATCTCGGCTGTATTTTCTAGTTTACGTCAAAGTACCGTATAATATTGAATTACAATAAATTAATGAAAGATACAGCAAGGGTTGTTCTAAATAATGCACAAAATTAGAATTAAATCGCTTCTATTTTGCACAAAATGATTTTTCTCATATTGTTATGGTAAGAGATTTTCCAACGTATAAAGCTTTAAATCGCCACCTCGTATGATTTATTTGACAAATATTCGCGAAACAAGATGAATACCTACATTTTAACTTGATTATTATTTATCATGGACATTTTAAAGGTTGTTCAGTGCCAAAATATTTCAATCCATTTAATAAGACAACCTGTTTTTTAAGCTTATTTTACATTACAACGAATTCATGAAATGTGGAATGAAGCACAATTTTGAATATTAATCCTAAGCTTTTGTATGCCTCACAAACTCACATCCCCTTAACTCATGTTTGTAACTTTGTGAGTAAAATTTTACTTTCCTATAAAAATTTTCACATTGAATCTTACTTTTAGAAAGCAGGAGCAAAACAGCATGCATGTGGGAGAATGATCTAGGGATTGAATGGAAAGGGAGAAACTGACAACTGCTTATTCCTCTATGGCCCATTAGGCGCTTTTGCTCGTATCTAGAAAAGGTAGTGTGGTGTGATGGTGTTTTGGTTTGTGGGTTTTTTCATAAAAGGTTATGCATCATAAGAAAGCATGGAAGCATTTGGGGAAAGTCACGTCTGAGACAAGTATTACAAGAAGGCAAAACACTGTAAGTCTCCAAGGAGCCCCTTCAGCAAAAAATGTAAAATCAGCAGTCCCACAGATACAAAAACACCATCATCTTGTGTAACTGCAGAAGCAAAAGCTAACAGGATCTTGAGGGATTTGACTTGACGACGGTTTTCTTTTGTGTGTTGTTGATTTGTCTTGTTACAGTTCTTACTTATGGTTATTTTTGTCTACTCTCTTTACTCCTTTGCTTACCATTAGTACATAGCTTCATAGCTTGCATGTTCATTTCACTGTTATATTTGCTCAATTCAGTTTGGTCTAAAGAGCTAATGTAAAATGTAGGAGCATATTATACATACATTGCATCCTTTTCGATATATATGTCAACAACCCTTCCATACAACAAAGAATATAAACTAGGAAAGGAAAGATTCCCACAAAATTATATAGTTATGCAATGGAAAGACTTGTTAGATGAAGAATAAAACCGTAAAATGAAGCTTTTGTAGTAGTCTACTACAATTAACATTTAATGTTGATAAAAGTCGAACATAGTTTTGTCGAAGCACACACAGCCCATACTATCATACTGCAATGCCAAAACTACATTTTACATTGAAAACGTAGTACTCTAGTATTAAAACATGAATTTAAGTTAAATTTGTGGTTTCCAAGAAACCCTACATAATGTTGACAAAAGGAAGATTGAGTTATTATTACCACAACCTTATTCATCCTTGACCCAAAAAGACGAATGAATGAATAAATGTAGAATAAGGCTCCCTCTTGAAAACTACTCTTGATTTTAGCGCATGAAAAACAAAATGGAGTCAACCTCATTAAAAGGAGAATATTGAATGGTTGTACAACTCTTTGTGGTAAAAACCATCGAGTTAATCAGTGAAGTCAGTCTCATATCAAAAAGCAATAATCATAACCGTGCTACAAATCTCTAAAAGAAATTGATGCAACCTAAGGCATTATTGATACATTGTTAAGTTAAAAAAACTCCTATGAAACGTAAGCTTATTTGAAATTTGACGTAGAAAATATGTAGCAGCAGTAGACGCTATGAAAAGAAGGGAGGAAATTGTGAAGGTTACATTTGGTTTACTTTCTAAAACTTAACCATCTATCGTAACAGCTTTTAAGGCAACTATAGATTTATCTAGTATTATACAATTCTTTTTGCATAAATAGAATGCAGTATAAATTTATCATAGTGGAAATTGTGGAGTGCTTTAATGTAAAATACTTGTCGCATTTTGAACGGGCTTTTGAGCTTTGACTATACAAAGGAAGGAAACAACATAAAAGGTAAGCTGAGTTGGAGTGGTGAATCCCAACTTAGGATGCAAAAATGCAAAAGTATCCACACAACACCCTTTCAGTCAAACGAGTATTTTCTCTGGAAATCCAATTGGTATTAACGAATATTTGAAAATATCCAAACTGCCTCTTGTCACACATTTTTAAAAGTATTTTATCTCAAATAAGCCGTGACAAAAGTGACAGAGATACCCCAAAATTTATTTTATGTCGAAGTTTGAATTTATATTGCACTTTTATTTCTATCAGTCAGTCAAAGAGAATATGGTGATAGACAGATAACATGGATTTCATATTGTACTCTGATATTTTATCTGAAAACTCTATACCGATGAGTCTGCAATGAAAAGACAAAACGATACTTAAAGTAGATAAAATGAAAAATGACAAAAGTTAGCATAAACGCAGGTTCCTGTAGAAAACTTAAAAATTTCTTTTGTTACCGGTTCGATTTGAGATAAACAAACACACATTCATGATAAATAAGTAAATAAAACGATTGAGCAGGTGATATATTCCAAAATTTGTCAACGTACTGCACGAACCTCAAATCTAGTGTATATCTCAATATTTATTATTTCAGTTCAATCAATGGATTCCATTAAATCTAGCACTTACTAAATGATAACGATCACGAAATACAATGAGAAAAACTGTTAAGAGATGCCAGTTTTGCCAAGAGGGCCATTAAATGCTAGAATGTTGCATCATGAAAACACTGAAGTTTAAGTAAAACATGTTGTACATAATGCTTCCATATAGTTTTTTTTAATCTTAAGGATATTTGCATCTAAACACAAATATTGATGGCTTTCTAGCTATTAAAAACAAGCTTTTTTCAAGGTTATAATTTGTAACATTTATAACAGAATTGAAAATTATAAATCTTTCATTTTTCCCCCACTAAACTAGTTTGTCGTTTTCAAAATTCTAGCTTCTATATTTATTAGTCAGCCCAGCAATTGTTATGAATTTATCTGGCCGTCTTATAGACCACAAAGTAATTTTCTTTCCGTCTCCTTCTTGTCACACATAGCATTAATCACAAACATATTTAAGACAAAGTGAATACTACAAATGCATGCATCTGCCTAGGCTATGTTATAATTTAAGTCAGGTGAAAGTGTTTTCATGAATGTCAACTTCTGTTATCTGAAGATAATCATAAAAAAGATGTGTTACATGAAAAATACTCTCTACACCATCCCATAGTAATAAGCCATGATCCATTCATATTATAAAAGCTCTTGTTTGATCTCTCCCACCCAGATGAGCCGACAAGATTTTCTACCCTTCCATTTTCCATCCTGCCTTGTACCATGTTATATTACTCGCAATGCGTAAGAAGGAGAAAATGGAAAAGAAAAATGTAAACTTATTTTCAGGAAAAGAGACAAGAGAGGATTTTCATGTTAAAGATTTTGGTATTGTTTTTGTGTTGTATTGTGCACATATGCAGTACAAACTGTTTTGCGTGCCTGCTGTTAAAAATATTTTAGGACGAAATTGAAATAGGGGTAAAAAGACAGTAAACCGCATGTAAAGAGTAATATTTACATATTACGTGTTTCATTACATTAATTCATAATTTGCATTTTAAAAGGGTTTTTCTTGTCATCTCAACACCTGCTGATAGGAAAACTTAAATGAGAAAAAGTATTTTCATTTCAATACACCGAGATTTGAGAGAGGAGTGCACAACATTTAATTTTTTATCATCACTTTTACATATGCATTTTTGAACTTGAGATTTCTAAATGCAGTTCTGAAAAATACTAATTGTGAATACTACAGACTTAATCTTAAACTAGAAAATTTCAAAATCTAAGGTGTTGGTTACATAGGGTTGAATTTACATGGTAAGCGACTCGTATTGGTTTCAACTCCTGTGTCCAAGGACATCCATAGTACAGAGTTTTTAAAAACACTGCTGTCTCTTGTAAAAACATCTACTAAAATACTATGAAGACGTGCTTTTGGTGGAACAGTAGCTAAAAATTGAGCTGAAATACACAATACAAATGCATCAGCATCCTTTCCAACTTTTTAAAGACGATCCATTCACTGAAACATAACGCAAACAACATTTTGTTATACTCTTCTGTGCATAATCTCTCACTATCTGAGTTTTGCAATATGATGCATTGCATAAGTACCTAATCGCAAATAAAATGCAATTTCATTCGTTTATACTGGAGAGAAAAACGCTTAACTGAAAATGCGCAGTTACATAGCCTGGATACGATAAATCAAAATAACGGACGGGCAAGCATACGATTTTGAGGACTTACGGCAATATATTTACTTGAATTGATGCAACATGTGCAAGGTAAAAGTTGTAACTTTAACGATCGAGAAAGGCATAAGTTTTCATAAGCAAACTCGTCGATGTGTGTTAGTAAATACACAAAATTAGTTCCTGTATTGTCCATCAATTCTCAGAATATTAGATGCGATTTTTTTTGATAATGGCTTATATAGTGTAGGCAAGTTGATGTATGGTTTTATTTAGTTTCTGTTTCCGCAACAATTTTGGTAGCCTACAGTTTGTAGTTCAATGCTGTAATATCTGCAGTGGGTGAGAAATGAGTGTAATTTGAATGCAGTCGAGAAAGTTTTCTGTATTTTGAAACAGAAATATTTAGTTTATGTATAGCTTGCATTCAGCCTTTTAGATTCTCTTTAGATATCCGTTAATTTCACTATGAAATAGAAAGTGACACCTGTTCAATGGTTGCATATTGAAACCAGGAAATAGATATTTGCATATATTTTCATTCACATCCACGAGATGATTTTGCAAAACAAGGCTTGATAGTGTTCAGTATATTATGTATTTTAAGATGATTTATTGCAGTATTTATTGCAGTTGCCATCATTGAATGTTTAGGAATCTGAAGAAAGGTCACAGCAAAAATATTAAATTCGTACTACATATTTTTTGTTCCAAGATAAATCTGTCTGGTAATGAAGCAATGATGTCGACATTTAAAGGGAAAAGGTTAATGTGTTAATGTATAATTCACATTTAAATAAAAACAATATTTAGCCAGCCAGGTTATGATTACATTCTGGTGAATATATAAAATTCGGCTCACCTTTGCATAAGTAACATTTCACAATATGCAGTGTAAAAGGTTGCCTAGCGATTATAATTGGAAAAATGAAGGCTTGAAATTAATTTTTCTATTTATTTTGTTGTGAATGTCGCATACAAATTTCTAATATTCTCAAAGTTCAAAAATATGATAGCTAAACCTTTTAATGTTTTTACATAAAAATATCACAATGTCAGGGCATTTTGTCTAAAAAGTCACATTTTTAAATAACAATTCAGTCTCGATCATGCACTGGGCACTGACACATGACTTACGTGTTTTTATTCTAGCGTTTTGTATACAGTAAATCTAAAAAAGCAAAAATGGAATTACATTCGTTTCACATACTAAAGCACTACACTCACATTTTCCAAATGCATCAAAAATATTCTCCCTGTATTCTAGTGTGGAATGGCGTAACCCAAAATTTTGAAGTTAGCCCCCACTATCTTCAAAAGGGGAAGTTTAATTTTACTAACGCTTGGATCTTTAACACATACGTTATCGCGGGTTTAATTGGATTTGGATCGTGTATACTTGTAATTTTTAATAGAAAGTCAGAAGATATAAGTAAATATCTTCTTCTTATATCTGCTCTAATGGCAGTGTTTTCGTTTATGTACTGGGCTTCGGCATTTATTATTTGCTGCAATTCAAAGGATTTTGTTGCCTTTCTAAACAACCTCAAAGATTTAAGAGATGCACTTCGTAAGTAAAAAATACTAATTATTAGAGTAATTTCAAATAAGCTGCGTCCGTACATTTTAAGGCATGAAAAAGATAATCATTTCTAATTATTATTGATAGATGAAAGGCAGCACAAAGGTTCAAAGTCTCCAATTCGAGTTCCTGCTCATCCGTATTGGAAGTACTGTGCTTATCTTATAGAAATGCTAATATGCTATTGTGCCCTGGTGCCATATGTACTTGTACCTGGTGCAATATATCTGCAGCTTGATCCGTTCTCTTACAGTTTTACTAAGATTTTTGAATTTTATTCTACCATTGTTCTAGTTTCTGATTTTTCTTCCCAAATAGTTTTTTATGTAATTTTAATACTTCGGGTAGTCACAAGTTTGATTTGCGTTGCAGAAGCAGCTCGATATTGTTCTTTCTTATTTTTAATTTTGCTGTACTGTTTAGAAATTTGCTCCGTAAATTTACATATGCTAAGCAACATCCTTTTGGTTAAAAACTCACGGCAAAACTCACTAAATGATAAAAAATACTCACATTTCTTCCACTGGTATATTATATTTTGGCTTAACATATCGTTGTTAGATTCCATCTTATCTAAAATAATAGCGATTATAATAAGTAACGGTTTTTTGATATTTGTCACTCTAAATTCTACTTGCATCAAGTGGCGATACAGCTTACCTTTGTATATTTATTGGGTAGGGCCAGTCTTGTCATGTTTTTGTTCAGCTATTACATATCTTTGTCTTCAATCTGTAGTGGAACTTGACAAACAAAGCTCCAAAATATTAGTAGGCTTAAAAATTAAATATATAGAGGAACATAAATCTTTAAGTGCATGTAGATGGAAGAGTGTTGACAAAAACATAATTCTACGAAAATGTCGTCTTATGAGGCTAATTCACTTCAATGTTGGTTCTTTTTATCCCTTAAAAAGTGGTGCTGAGTCTGACTTTTATTGCCATATAATAGAACGAACTGCAGAAATGACACAGCTACCCATATGGTAAACGACGAGTTTTCATAGACAATATAAAACATATTCTGCTATTTCGCTTTAAAGTGTAAGTTAAAACGGTGGTCTCCATAAATTGCGTATCCCTGAACTAGGTAATGAAAATCTGTATTGACAAAAAATAAAGATTACCGGGCTTCAAAATGCTCTTGATTACTTTCTCGTCCCTCTTTGAAATTTGATGTTGAGACAGGATATGTACTTCATGAGCAATTAGGTATTTCAATTGATTTCATGCTACAGGCTTACAGAAAATTTGTCACCATAATAATTACATGCTTGAAATTTCTTTTATTACAGGAAGTGGAATTAAAACCCCTTTCAATGATGACAACAGAATCAATAACCAATCAAGCCAGACATTCACTTTCACTCTCACCCTATCTACATTGTACAAGGATTTTAATTTCTTTGTGTATTTAAACGAATGGCTATGAAATGTGTCAAATGCGGAAAATTAAATTTTATACACAAAAGCGTGGTTTTGTAACTGAATTGTCACGGATATACAAAAACGTCACATTGTTTTTAATAAAGTCAATGTTTTAGAATTGAATTAGTAAAAATACATTAATGAAACAAATTTTTTATATTTCATATTACTATTTTCAACATATACAAACAATCAGACTTCTTAACGCTTTTTCTTCTTTTTTACTAGTATTTCGATGCATTCATTATTTTATCTCCATATGACACTGATCCAATAACTTCCCATACTTCTTCTTTTTGATCGTCTGAAGTGTTAAGGTATCAAAAACGTTACAAATATTTATTTACATTTCTTAACATCTCATTTTATTCCATTTCAACTCGACTTCATTTTCACTTACATATCTTTGGAAAATGTCATCAAAATACGCACAAGAGACACATGACATGAGAATACCGTGACATCATCTGTGTATTCTAAAGCTCAAGTATCTATTGTATTTGCATGCATAAAATTACTCGCATTTCAGTTGGAAATACGAAAGTGGCATAATATCTGTCATCTTGAAGAAAGGTACATCATCTTTTACATCAGGCACAAAACCGAGTTCATCATCTCCGTCGTATTATTTTGTATGCAGGGAAAACAGACAAGTCAAAGAACAAGAAATTTCATGTTTTCTTGCCACTAGAAATGACTCGTGCCATTTGTTTCCATGTGTATCCTGCGGTCGCGTGAGTTGTGTGTTATCTTTAACTTGAAATATGCGTTTTTCAAAAGCGGATGTACAAGACATTTAAGAAAAAGAACATGACAATATTTTGTCTCGATGAGTTTAAGGAGAAGCATTTCTTGTTTATGATTGTTAGACAGAATCTATTTTGAAGTTGCTTTGCGAGGAGGAAAGCATTTACACACGATGTGCAACACTTTTTCACTACTTATAAGCTAGTTACTTGCTGGAGCAAACTAATTGAGCGAAAAAATCAATGTTTTCAAACTTTAGAGGGTATACTTAAAATTTAGTACTGTAAACGTAATATTAATTAAATTTTTAGAATAATTAGATGAAACTTTATCAATCTTTAAGACAGAACATATTAAGGAGGAATAAAAGAAGTTGTCCAGTGACGACTCTCTATTTAAAATCGCTATCTCTAAAATCTCTTTTTCTCTACCGTTACAGAAATGTGAGACTGTGAGATCTTAAATGCAATATGGACACGCGTTTTGTGCCGTCAAGTATACAAAAAGTAACTGCACGCAAACTTTAATAATTTCAGTCTCATATTTTTGTTATTGAACTACGATATTGACAAATAAACGAAAAAGAGGAACAAGAAATGATATTCAAATGCCATCTTTTTTGTTTGCAAGATATTTCTAAGGGTTTTAGTGTGATTGTAAGGATCTTGATTTTGTTAGTAGCAGATTTACACTTTCAGTTTTGTTGCTATGAAATTCCACAAAGCCTAATGAAAGAAAAGGAACGAAAAAAAGATGTCAAACAAAAGTGGGAAGTCGAGAAAGTGATATGAAAATGAAGTTATCCCTCCTATTATTCGTAGATTAGAGGAACCACAAAAGAAATCAAATGTATCTGTTCTGCATTCTGCATTAGAAACTGAAAGTGTCGGCAGTCAAAAAGGCAAACGGGTTAGCTATTGAGTAAAAACGATGACACAGGCTGAGATAAGAGCGTGGGCGGTGAAAGTGTCAACTGTTTTATTCCTTTTAGTAAAAATGAGATATAGACAGAATGTCAGGAATGAAAACCCGTTCTCATTTTTACCTTTGATGTCAGAGTAAACCACATTAACGTGGGATAAACCACATCATTCTCAAAGATTGACTAGATGAATTTAAGTCTACAAGTGGCACTATTTCGAAATTGGTGGTTATGTTCATTCTTTCCAGCATGGAAAAGCTAAATCTACTAAAGTTATGAATAATTTTAGAAAACTAGACTTTGTTCCATGTGCACCAATATTTATCATGATAACGCAGGGTAAATGTCAATAACTAGTTGAAGAAACAAGCCAGATCAAAACATCCCTCAAATAGATAAATGCACAAAACATGATGAGAAGGGTTCTATGATGGTGAAATTCCTGGCAACAATCGTTAAAATAACTAAGCTTCAAACGGTCCCAACTACAACCACATTGCAAACAAGTAGTCTAAAGTATCGAAAATGATAGTATTTTAATGTAAAATCCTTGTCGCATTTTCCCATTCGAATTTGAAGTTCGTGGGAAGGCAAATAGTATAAAAATGGGCTAACTTAGGATAGGAAGGAAGAACACCGTTTCAGTCAAGTGTCCTATCTCTTGACGTATTCGGAGCAGAAAGGATATTGATGTACAATATCTAATCAACTGAATTCAGAATTGTTTGCGAGTATTAGGAAAATACTTTAGTAAAGCGTACATGCTATGGAACATAGTCAACCTTCCAGTTCTTAAATTTCCTACAAAAAACACCGTACATACAAGCGAAGAAATGTAAACATTGTCTCGTGAAAACATCAAGTAACATATAGCCCCATGTTAGAAACATAACACGTTGCATATAGGCTTTCTCTTCAAATTAAAATATTCATATTATACTCAGACTGGATGTGTAGTGAGTCCTAACCTTCAAGCTTTCACAGAATGTGTCGCACTGATAGATGAGAATGCGCTTCCATCAGAGATGATTTCCTTCACCCCAAACATCATCCTACCCTTTGAATGATTTCTTTCACACACAGCTACTGGTTTGGATGCGTTGCATCCAGATTGTTTGCTAATTTTAATTTAATCTTACCTACGATCTTTAAATGCATACTTATCGCATTGTCACAGGCAAAAGAAGCATAAACGACTGGGAAATAATATTCTGGAGTATGAATTCTTCCTGCTACCACGTTCTCTTCCTAATTTCCATGAATATACACGTAGATCGTCATACCATGGAATCTTGAAACTTCATTAACTGTGCAACATTCATTTAATCGAAAACTATAACTTCGGCATTAAAAATGCCACTTTTCCAGGAAATGAAGTGCCACATACTAACAAATTGCATGCGTCACAAATTTTCTTCCATCGAATTTTTTAGTGAATTGCTCGTGCCACCTTTCCCGATCTCTTTTTATGATCATTAGGCAGACTAGAAATGAGAGTCATGGAAAATGACAGAACAGTAATGAGGGAAACGTGGGAATGTTCTGATGATGATGCTCACTGCATAAATTGATGAAGATGGGGTTGATCTCCCTGTACTTCATCACGCCCAGTTTTTTTTATAATAAAAATTACAGCAACACGAATAATACAACAAAAGACCTGCATTTTTCTGGGAATGAATGAGCATAGGATTGTTGAGAGGAATAAATGATGAGAATTGGAATAAAAAATTCTTTATATAAAAATAAGAAATAGGAGAATGGAATAAATGATGAACGGAGAAAGTTAAGGTAGAAACGGACGTCAATATGAGAATAATATTGATTGCAAAAGCTTCACCAAAATTTTATGATTAATTGAAATACGTAAGGAAGGTTATTGGGTAGCGTGAAAGGATTATGTATGCCATTATCGGTACTTCTTATTTCAATATTCCTAGCAATATATAATATCCACACCATTGCTCTCAGTTAGAATATATTGCTTCTGAGATTGTGTCTATATATTTTGTCGTCAAATCTACAGTGTTGTATTGGTAGCATCTCCTAATACTATTTTATGGGTAGGAAGACTGTTAATTCAATTAATTTAAATACTTTTCGACTGGAGAGATACACATTAGATAGGAAAGTTCTATAATGTGTTATCACTACACGTAAAACTTATTTAAGTTTGTAAAGCCAGGAATACGCAGAATTTAGAATGAAACGGTTGAGCAGACACAACGTAAAGCCAGACATTTGTCAATGTTCTCCATGCCTCTCGCTTGCGAGGTGGATTTTAAAACTTACCCTTGGTTGAAACCAAGTTGTGTTAAAATGAATTTGTCTCTTAATAGGTCTTTCATGACACACACAACGACATCGTGGTAAGATAAATTGCATTTACTATTACGGTGGGTTTTTAATATGGGATTTAAAAGTGAGACGCTGTTGAGACCTTTGTTTCAAGTTAACCAGCAGTTTCTTCATATTTACGTACATTTGTTTTATCTGCAATGAGAATTCTTTATAAAATTCTAAAACTTTACCTTAGGCCGTAAAATATGTGTAGTATTGCTAAATTATTTGTCACCTGTAATTTCATCTCTGAATTTAAACTATGTTATGCTTATCAGTTTTAAACAAAGAGATCCCTTAATAATATATGCAACATGATCCATTTTTTATTTTGCTTTGCTCTGGACAGATTACATGGACATTTTATTTTAAAGGATCTGCAAAATTGGTTTGGACTTTTTGTTGTGTCAAAAAAATGTCATGAAGGAGAATATTTCACTAAAATTTATGTTTCCCATTTCAAGTTTACATGTTACATTGTTTTTGTAAACAGCTTTATTTGTTTTAAAGTGAAGTTGTTCAACTGGATAGCATAAATCTTCATGTATGCGGTACCGGTATCTTACTGGAACATAAACCAATTATAAAATCACATATTTTGACATCATTTTGCCAGTAACTGTATTTGTCTCAAGCAACGATTTCAAGAGAAAATAAATAATACACTTACATATAAAAAGACGCAGACAGTGTGCAATAGATCTACCTGTTTTGCCTTTCTAATTATGCATGGAAATGTAAAATTGTTTAAAAGAAGAAAAAAGTGTTTACATTTCTTAAGGCAATCGGATGTGACAGTTTTAATGCATTAAAATGTGGAAAACATGGCATATTTGTAGAAATTTGACTTTCTCTGTGTAATTCCCTTACCAGACATAACAATGCGGTAGATATTTTTTCACTGATAATAAGTCAACAAGAGAGTTTAAGGCCAACTTGATTGAAATTGTATGGTTAGCTTAAAATGTGAAATTTAAAATGGTTTGTATGCAACGTGCAGATGAGTTGGAAACAAAGATTGTATCGAAATATTGGAAAATATTTTTTTATTCAGGGGTAAAGAGATAAACAGCACAACTTTCTAATTTGTGTCTTCTTTTGGATGTGGTCTTATAGAGAATCATGAATCCATAAGATAATGAATAATTGAAATGCAAAAGGATTTCCTAACATTTGAAGACCTAAAATTGAGTTTCAAGTCGCTTTGTATTTGTTTTAAAATGCGCGTTAGGTACAAGTGCAGAATGAAATTTGGTTGTACTAAAGTTTCCTGCAAGTTGCAAGGTAACCGGGATTCTAGGTAAGAAAAGAGATTAACTGAGTTGATAAAAGGAAATTCACTTTCTCAAATAGCCATGATTGCTTACATTGAAGTATTCAGATTATTTGCATTTTAGCATTTTGTAATGTACAACTTAAACTTTAAACATCAAGATATTTTCACATTGGATTTAAAAAAAGAAGTTCACTAGTTTTGGTTGACCTCTTTACGGCAAATACAGAATAATAATATAATTGCCCAAAATCTGAAGCAAGCTTTGGTTAACACGTTCAACTCATAAATTTACAACGCGGAAAGACTGAACAGAATAACAGATGCACAGGCTTAATACGCTACTGATTATCACCAGCACAAAATTGTTCAGTATTTGTGTACATGTTTTTGAGTTGATGGTTGAATTAATATAATGTGATAACTTGATAAAGAATTGACTGAACGTCTAAAAGATTAAGATTTTCCAAAAAAAGTTTAAATATAAAATAAAACTAAAGTTTATTAATGCACAGTATTCTTATTGTTAGCAAATACTACAACCTTGGTTTGAATAAAGTCAGGTTCTAAAGATGCAACAAAAGTGTACCCAAATATTTTGGAAACTACAAATGGCCTTAGTCTGCATTCCATATTATTTGCATTATTGTCACATCTTTTATATTTGAATTTACACAGCTTTTTTTAAAAAGCATCCTTCGCTTTCCACGGATTCTGGAAGAATAATTTCAAAACTGTAAGAAGCTATGTTACTAGGTGTTTACATATATACTATGTTTACACAATTGCAATAAGTTTTAGTTGAGATATCATTTTAAACAAACTTTCTATCTTGCTTTTGCTACTTTCACAGATTATTTGGTTGTCTAAATTATTTTA